>CAIGQV010019871.1:1165771-1177702 GCA_903798115.1 Danio jaintianensis | reverse complement strand
AGATTACATTAGTTTACATTAGATTACATTACATTAGATTACATTAGGTACCAAAGACAAAACTGATCAACTAACATAAAACTGAAGATCACAGTCCAACAATTACTATTAATATGTTAGGTGGAAAATATTAAATTAAATTGGGGTAAACAAAAAAAATTGTAGATTTTTTTGCAATAACTGATTTGAATTTAAGTCCATAATCTTTATATTCT
Source organism: Danio jaintianensis (assembly GCA_903798115.1). Classification (NCBI taxonomy): domain Eukaryota; kingdom Metazoa; phylum Chordata; class Actinopteri; order Cypriniformes; family Danionidae; genus Danio; species Danio jaintianensis. Next base: position 1,177,487 of record CAIGQV010019871.1, on the reverse strand, counting down.
CACAGATGTTTGCTGACCAAACTCGTTTTAATGGATATACGCCTGTTTAATAAAACTGATTTGTTTAAATGCACCAAAATATTCAACAGTGTGGTTCCAGAAGTAAAAACTCCATTCATTTTCTCCATATTGGTTTTTTAAATGTAATTTTAATGACAGCTAAATCTGACAGATCGGTTTTGAACAGTTTTTAAAACATTATTAGTTTAATTTGTGCATTTCTATTACCCATGATGCTGTACAGACAATCCACCAATCAGAGTGTCCCAATTCACCTATTTAGACTATGCCTTCAAAACAAAAGTAGATACTTTTGAGTGTGCAACAGAAGAGTGTGCAAGCTTTGGGACAAACTCCTTCCTCATTAGCATACCTTTCTGTTGCTTAGGTACGAGCTGTCAATCATCTCAATGCATCATCCACATTTCTATCATATTTAATTTCCTACATTATTGTATATTCAGCCGAAGGTTAATCTGCCATTCACGAGTCTGTCATGCAGAGAAATCTCCTCAGTGTTTGCAGAATTAGGCATTCAGAAGTGATGACCAAACACGTCTATATAGAAGTTCACAGTGATGTTGCAGATGAAATATCACACGGAAAACATGATTAAATATATTCCAGTAGGCTGGATATTAATCAAAAGTCATTTCAATATTTTTACTGAAGCCTCTCTTCTTGACGTTTGGTCTTGTGCATCCGCCATGTTTGTAGTTTGTATACACTTTTTACCTACGTTTGTAGTTCTAATCAAATTCACGTCAAATGTGCAGTGTATTGTGGGTAATATTAGTGGTTAGAGTACAGACGCTTCTACACTTTACATTTCTACTGTAAACCGTAGAGCATCCGGGAGCCTTTGGCGTACTCTTTTCAACATACTACAGTTTGGGACACATAAATTCTCTTTTCCAATACTATTTAGGACGGATAGTATGCAAATTGGGACGCAGCAACAGATTGCAATGCCACCAAAATATTTCTTCGGCTCCGCCCACTCCCATAAACCACTGTGATGTGTTTTGTGTATAAATTGATATTTAGCTATAAGCTTGAAATATATTGTTTTATATACACAACCAACAATTCTGGAGGAATAGTTTTTCTTTGTCGTTTTTAGTTTGAATGTGTAATTTGTAGTTTATTTTACTTTATTAAAGTTGGTAAATTCACAGCAGGACTTCTTTAAATGAAGGCTTGTATGTTGTGTTTCTCCTCATAGCTGGATGTTTCGGTTCATGCCTTAAAAACCAAGAGTTCTGAGAAAATAATTAAAAATCCTATACGGAAAATGATTCAGGAAATACTTCTGGAACAAACGCAGCTGAAACAGTGGGATCATTTCATTTAATAATATCAAGACATGACTATTCCACTCAGAGCGTTCATGTTGTCATATTTGTAATTGAGCAATTCCATGTAAAAGTCAACCTTGCCATGAAAAAAATGACGTTTTTTTTTGGCAAAATAGTTGGGTACTTTTTTTGGGTAGGATTTTTTTATACTCAGAAATGTCTCTGTCAATGTTTTCATTCATTCATTAATTTTCCATCAGCTTAGTCCCTTTGTTAATCAGGGGTCGCCACAGTAGAATGAACCGCCAACTTATACAGCATATGTTTTACACAGCGGATGCCCTTCCAGCTGCAACCCATCACTGGAAAACACCCATACACACTCATTCACACACATACACTACAGACAATTTGGCTTACCCAATTCCCCTATAGCGCATGTGTTTGGACTGTGGGGGAAACCGGAGCACCCGGAGGAAACCCACGTCAACACGGGGAGAACATGCAAACTCCACACAAAAACACCAACTGACCCTGCCGAGGCTCGAACCAGCGACCTTCTTGCTGTGAGGCGACAGCGCTACCCACTGCGCCACGGCGTCGCCTGTAAATGTTTTCAAACAATTATATTTGATTTGCCAAAGTCACACCAGTGGCAGTTTCACATCTGTCACATCCATAACCAAGCTTTTCCCTCATAAATGCAAAACAATAAAATGAAATCAGTTGTGTTTGTTCTATAGTGAGCCGACTCTTATCCTGTTGATTAGCATAGTTTCTTTTGGGTTGTGCAGTTTTTAATTCAAAGAATTTCTCTAAAGTATGTTGTATACTGTTAACTTGCTGACTTTTTTGGTCACATCCATCACGCATCTTTATTTTCCTTATTTAAAATATAAAATACGTTTACAGATTGATATGTTTTGATCCCGCATCTCTGCGGTGAGTTGTTTTGGAAAATATAAACAGATATAATGTTAACGTATACTTTCTCTGTGTATTTATGTGTTGAGTTTTTACTGCAAATGTCACATCCGTAACGCTGGAATTGCTCAATTGTGTTTTTCTATTTGGTACAGAAGTGCTATATGGTAAAAGCCATGACTCTGAAAAAAAATCCCATGTTTTACATTTAAAGGAGAATTATATTATATATAATTCATATTAATTGAGCACCGATATGTCCTGCCAAAGTGTTTTCATCATGTTTTAATGTATTAGTATTATGGCTCGTTTCCACTCAGCGGTGCAGTTCCAGGGTGTCCGCAGGGTCTTAAAAAGTCTTAAAAACAATGCCTTTATGCCTTAAGTCTTAAATTTAGTGAAATATTGTGTTGTATGTCTTAAATCTTTTTAAACACTTCTTAATGTTACTATATCCATTAAATAAGTTACCCAATCAGACCAACACCCATCCGATCACCAGCAATCCATCATCTCAACAGAACTTTAAGCAACATTTTAATCTAATAACTCTGTTTACCAATATGGTTTAATTATCTTTCTTACAATAACATTTGTTTAAAGGTTCTCCATGTATTTCTAGCTGCCTGGTGAGGATGCTGACCTGGACAGACTGTTGTGCATATATTTAGTTTATTATAGGTTTAAAAAATTGTCAATTTCTTTTAAAATAAATGTTATGAAAAAAGCACACGTGTACATCTAGAGTTTGCTTGTTTTGACACTTAATATAAAGTATGTAAGTAATATAAAGCATTCAAAATGTATGGCTAAGGAATAAGTAAATTTAAATGTTTGTTGATGAGGCAAGTGAAATCTTTTCCTCGGGCCCAACCAGGTCGTTAGAAAAAGTCTAGTGTTTAGTCCTGTGTAAGTCTGAAATTTCATTCATCAAGGTCTTAAAAAGTCTTAAATGTGACGTGATGAAACTGCAGTAACTCTGGGTTCAGTACAGTACAGTGTGATTGATTACTCATACATGTCGCTGCTGTACAAAACTCATTTCATGGAATATTTGGAGTTTCTGCACGAGAGCGCCTCTGGCCTTCAGAGGAGATTTACTGATCACAGGACCCTGTTCTCTTGATACGACCCGCGTGATAATCGTTTTTGATTTGTGTCAGCGAGCTCAGGAACTCCTTTAGAAACAATAGTTACTGACAGGTGTAGAAAAAGAGAATCTTAACAAGGGCTGCACAATATATGGCAATATTACCATTATCGCAATAATAAAAGCAATAATAGTATATGCAATATACGTATCGCAGACATGGGGTAAATTACACGTAAATGTTTGCACAGTGTTGCACAGTTTTTTAGTCTGAATTAGAATTAATTAGTTAGCATGACATAAATGATTTAAAATCAGAGCTAATTAAAATGGCATTTTTCTAGGGAAATATCAGAAGGAATATCTATTATCTATTATTGGAATACTCAACAATAACATCGCATATTGTGTAATTTCTCAGTATCGCGCAGCAGACGGATTGGAAAAGTTCTCCAAATGAGCTCTGCTCCAGTCCACTTTCATAAAACTGCAAAATCACTCACATTCACAAATTACGTTTATAACGACACTACTATGTTTATATTCTTCATCACGGCTGTCATATTAGGATATTAACTTTTCAACATCAAATTGCAGAATTGAAATGACCTTAAGAATGAATGTTTTTTTGTACCTTGAATGTGTTCATGAATATTTTCATTATTATGCTGTTGTATGATAATTATATCATCAGTGGCATAAGGGACCGTTCACATATAAGCGTCTTTTGTGTGCGCAAGTTTGTTATTTCCAATGAAGGCTTGCATGCTGCTTTTGCACCTAGTTGGAAACATCTCAACTTTTCAGAAAGCCGGAAGCGTGTCATATGACTAGAACTAACCAATCAGCTTCACACTTTGTATGGAAAATGCCCATTTCAGTAATAATAGTAGACTAATTAATAATACAGTACTGAACAGTGGACCAAATACTTCAGGCAAACACAATGCATCCAAACACTGCAGTGCTTTTTAATCTTCACCATAAATAAAACTTGTATCAGAGCTGCAGCAAGGGTTTGGCATCTTCTAAGAGAACAGTTGCCTAGCAACAACAGATGCCATGGGAGCATGAGCAAAGTTGGTGAACGAAGTGACACGCATCACGCTTTCCACACGTTTTAGGCGGGATATGGGAAAAGCCCCGACAATGGTCTTAAAATTAAAATAATATGACTTATTGCAATCATTTCTGTGGCAATATATTGCACTGCAAAAATGATTTATCGTGACAGGCCTAACTATTTATGACATTCACACTCGAAAAAGAAAGCATTAGGGGCCGTGATTTGTTATTTAAAATGTATATGCATGACAAGAGCGCTCAGATAGAGGAAGCGGCACATCTCGTGATTTCCACTCATTTCAGGCACGACGTGATCGACTCATGCAGCATTTCCATTGAGTGAGAATACGTTGGTCATTAGGCTCGTCACAATAAATCACATTTGTTGATAAACCAAACTGAGCTTGGGGAGACCATGACTGTGTCTGAAATCACCTACTACTCGAGTAGGTACTACGTTTGAATTTGAATTTACTACACGACTATTAGAAACGTATGTTATATATAGTATGAATGTGAGTAGTATGAATGGAATTCGGATGTACTACATCCACCATTTGTCATGATCACGTGACCTACCTGCATCAGTTGCGTTGCTTCACTAACATTCATGAATTCTCTCACGGTTCATTATAGTATAGATAGTTGTAGCATCCATCGAATGCGGAATTAGTAGGTCATCCGGGTACTTCTCGCCTACTGTTTTTACAATACTATGAATTCAGACATATTACTCGCCTTGGATACTGTTTTAACATACTGTATACTGTATAGTATGCTGCTTGCCATCATTATATTACGGTGTTGTGTTTCAGATGTGCATTTAAAATGCCATTTCCTGTTGTCATTCACCTGGCTTGTTGCACATGCAAATAATGATTCTATGTAAACCAATAAGCATTCTGAGTCTAGCTCCGCCTTTCAGGTTCTGTTTCACTGTGCTAGGTACACCTACAAACGCATCCCAAAAAAGTTGTGTGGTACGTTTCGCTATTTTGGTAACATTCGTATTTTGGTAGCAACTTCTGGCAATGGAAACAGAAATAATTCCATACTGTACTGTACTGTACTGAACCGTACTGCTCAGTGGAAACGAGCCATTACAGGATATCCTAACAAAAAAATAATAATAAATGTGACTTCCTTGGACCTTGCTTGCAGTTTATTCTAAAGCTGCACAATGGAGAGCTGGTGCAATGTTGTGAAGAGCCCAGCTCATCTATTTGAGTCCAATGAAGAGGAAAAATACACAACCCTACAGAGAAATGAAGGAACGGTGGAAGAAGAAGTGTTTGAGTCAGACGAGGAGATTTATAAAGGTATTGAAACAGAGGACAATACAGAGTTTGGCCTAGACTACCACTCTTCTGATGAAGACGACCCAGAGGTACACATACCTGCAGAGACAGATGCTGCTTACATGTCCAAAAATGGGAACATATTGTGGAGTCCTACACCTCCTCCAAACGTACATAAGACATTACCAAGTCATCAGGTTGAGAAAATGACCCCTGGACCAACAAGCTTTGCGTGCTCCAATGCCCAAGACATAAAATCAACATTTGAATTGTTTTTCCCAGATGAGATTAAAGAGATGTTGATGCAGATATCCAATCTAGAGGGCAAACGTGTGTATAGTGCTGCCTGGAAGGATCTGGACTGGACGGACTTGCAGGCTTTCATTGGTATCTTGATTCTGATTGGTGTGTATCGATCCAAGCATGAGTCCGTGGATAGTTTATGGGACGGAGTATTGGGGAGGCCAATTTTTCGTGCTACTATGGCGCTCTGCACCTTTAAAAGCTGGTCAAGAGTCATCTGCTTTCGCAAAAGAGATCCAGAACAAGGCCAAAAGAGTGGTGATAAACTGGCACCAATACTGAACGTCTGGGATAAATGGGTTGAACGCCTGCCGCTTATGTACAATCCAGGGCAAAACTTGACTGTGGACAAGTGCTTGGTGCCTTTCAGAGGACGGTGTCCCTTTAAAATATACATGCAAAGCAAACCAGCTAAATACGGGATTAAAATCTGGGCAGTTTGCGATACCAAGTCCAGTTACGCGTGGAACATGCAGATCCACACTGGGAAACCTGCAGACGGGAAATCAGAAGAGAACCAGGGAATGCGTGTGGTTCTGGACATGACATCCGGTTTAGAAGGACACAACATCACGTGTGACCACTCCTTCTCATCGTACGCTCTGGGAAAGGAGCTGTTACGAAGAAAAATCACCATGATCGGAACTGTCAGATTGAACAATCCTGAGCTTCCACCTGCACTATTATCAGTAAAAGGCAGAGCCATGAATTCCTCAAAGTTCGCCTTCACCGATACACACACGCTTGTTTCTTACCATCCCAGAAAAAATAAAAACGTGCTTCTGATGAGCACGCTCCACAGAGAAGACGCAGAGAGCAGCAACGAGCAGAAGAAACCACAGATAATCCTGGACTACAACAGCACCAGAGGCGGAGTAGACAACTTTGACAAGGTATTTTAATGATTTGCATTATTTGTTCATTGGCTTTTATGATCAAGTCCATCAGAGCTGCACATTATATGGCTTCAGCATCGATATCACAATGTGATCATTTGCAATAGTCACATCACAGAATATGCAATGTTGAGTCTGTATTATAATCTATCATAATGTTTTTTAAGGCCTGGATTGAAAAAGTATTCAGGCATAAGAAACTGTACCATTTGTAACTTTAATAACTTGAATTATTTGTATTATTGACTTACTGTACCTGAATACTGTTAGAAAGCGATAGATCTTTGCTTGTAGATGGTTTATTATATTTTAATCAGACACACTTCTCTACAGAATCATCCCAATCGTTCTAAAATTTTTAATTCTTTACAAATAGATATATTTAAGTCATCTGAGGAAATTGTATTCATATCGCCTTATATATTGCAAAATAATGTTGTCACGATACTGGAATTCGGTACCAATCGATACTGAAGTTTTAAAAACCTCTATTTCCCGCTAACGTTTGAGCGCTGTTGAGCGCGTTGTTAAACAGAGCTGATTTGCCGTTGTGTTCACATGCTCAACAGAAATGACTGTGATTGGCCGTGAAAGTCATCAGTTCACCAAACTCACCGCTGTTTACTGAGTGTAACCACAGATACAGGGACACTGGAGCGTTTTACAGCCGTGAAGATCAGTCGATTCATCAGAGGATCGCTTGTATGTCAGCTTATAAACAGACCAGCTGATCTTCGTGGCTTTAAAACGCTCCAGTTCATAATTTCAAAATTCATAAATTTGTCTCTCAGTGGATACTTATAAATATCATTATCACAGTAAATGGCAGAAAATATCGTTATATATTTTTAAGTCCATATCCCTAATGCTGTTGGTTATTTTGTGTTTGTTTATCATATAAAATACTTTTATGGTTTATACTTTTCTCTAAATCTACCGGGCTTTTTTGTCTCTCAGTGGATACTTACGAATTTTATCATCATTAATATCGTTATCACAATAAATACCAGAAAATATTGTGATATAAAGTCCATATTCCTATTGTGTTGGTGTTTTTGTGTTTGTTTATTGCTACAAAATGAATCATACTGTGCTTCAGTAATCCATCCTTATGAATATAATTATCGCATTAAATACCGGAAAATATTGTGATATATTTTTAAGTCCACACCACCCATTCCTAATGCCATTGGTGTTTTTGAGTTTGTTTAATATAAAATACTAAAATAGAACTAATATATAAATTATTACTTTTCTCTAAAGATACAGGACTTTTCGGTCTCTCTATGGATACTTATGAATATCGTTATCACAATAAATATAGGAAAATATTGTGATTTGTTTTAAAGTCCATATTCCTAATGCGTTAATGTTTTTGTGTGTTTGTTTATTGCTACAACATTAATCATACTGTGCTTCAATAATCCATCCTTATGAATATCGTTATCGCAATAAATACAGGAAAATATCGTGATATATTTTATATGTCCATATCCCTAATGCATTGGTGTTTTTGTGTTTGTTTAATTTTACCTCCACATATACATATGATTAATTATTGTTTAAAAATAATAAAATACAAAAATGAAACAAAGTAATACTTTTCTATAAAGGTAAAAAGGTCGCTTTTTGTTTCCCAATGGATATCATTATCGCAATAAATACCAGAAAATATTGTGATATATTTTTAAGTCCACATCACCATTCCTAATGCCGTTAATGATTTTGTGTTTGTTTAATGTAAAATACTCAAAAAAAACTAGTATAAAAAGTAATACTTTTCTCTAAATATACAAGAATTTTTTGTTTCTCAATGTATACTTATTAATATCGTTATCGCAATAAATACCGGAAAATATGGTGATATATCTTAAAGTCTTTAAGTTTTGTTTTGTTTGCAGATTACTTCCACATTTCCATATATTTAATAAAATACAAAAATGAAACCAATATAAAAAGTGATACTTTTCTCTAAAGATACAGGACTTTGTCTCTCAGTGGATACTTACGAATGATATCGTCATTTATATCGTTATCAGAATAAATACCAGAAAACATCGTGGTATATTTAGTTATGGTTGAGCTAATAAAATACAAAAATGAAACAAATATAAAAATGAATACTTTTCTCTAAAGATACAAGACACTTTTGTCTCTCTCAATGAATACTTACGAATATCGTTATCACAAAAAATACCGGAAAATATAGTGATATTTTTAAGTCCATGTCCCTAATGCCGTTGTTTTTTTTGTGTTTGTTTATTATATAAAATACTCAAATAAAACTAATATTAAAATTGATACTTTTCTCTAAAGCTACAGGACTTTTTTTGTCTCTCAGTAGATACTTACGAATAATATCGTCATTAAAATCGTTATCACAATAAATACCGTAAAATATCGTGATATATTTTTAAGTCCCTAATGTGTTGTTTTTGTGTTTATAAAAAAATAGGCTACTAAATTAAAATTTATATTAAAATTATTACTTTTCTCTAAAGACACAGGAATTTTAGCCTGTCATTGCATTCGTTATCACAAAAAATACTGGAAAATATCGTGATATATTTTATAAGTCCACATCCCTAATGCATTGGTGTTTTTGTATTTGTTTAATTTTGACTCCTGCTTACATCCACATGTACATATATTTAATTATAGTTTAAAAATGTAAGTACTAATATAAAAATTGATACTTTTCTTTGAAGATACAGAAATTTTAGCCTCTTAATGGATACTTATGAGTATTGTTATCGCAATAAATATCAGAAAATATCGTGATATATCAAGTCCTTATTGGTTGTTTATCAGTAGAGTTGGTGTTTATGAGTAAGATCCCTAATGCGTTGGTGTTTTTTGTGTTTTGTTTAATGTTGTCTCCAGCTCACCTCCACATACACCTGCCAAAGGAAGACCCTGCATTGGCCCATGGTGATTTTCTTCAACATGTTGGACATCTCGGCCTACAATGCGTTTGTGCTGTGGATGGACATAAATCCTTCATGGGAAGCGCAGAAGACAAACAGAAGGAGGATCTTTCTGCAGGATCTGGGCAGAGCTCTGGTCACGCCACATTTGCAAAGAAGAGAGCGTCTTCCTCGCTTACCGAACTCCATTAATATGATTATTGAAGCACAATCAGCTCCCGAAGATATCCAGAGATGTATCCCGCCAGTTTCAGACCCCAAGAGGAAAAGGTGCGAGCCCTGTAACAGAAGCACCAATGGTGGCAAAAGGAGAGACACGAAAACCAGAATGACGTGCGACAAATGCAACATGTACATTTGCAAAGCACACGCTGTTATTACCACACTCTGCTACCGTTGCACAAAGGAGGAAGTGCACTGCTAATGCACTATGTGCTCTTTAATTTAATGTTGTGAATTGTAATTGATGTTTTCTTGAGTAATTCATTGATTGTTAACTTTATTAGAAATGTTTTAAATAAATTATGGAAGAAAAAAAAGTGGTGTACTGTCTTTTTATAGCAATGCGATAGCGAAAACCCATGTTTAATTTCTTCATAGTCATTTCATATCGATTCCATGCTTGTGTCATGTCATTTATTAAAATAGAATATGCTTTTATCAGTCAAAAAAGTTATATAAAGTGTATTTCGTTTATATGAAAATGATTGATGGGATTTATTGAGAAATTGCGTGTAAATACTATACAGCTAGTTTATTTTAGTGATGCCACTGTATTTTAATCAGCAGTCAGGTGGTACAAATCAAAACTCTTTGAAAATGTCCTGTTTGTAATTAATTACCAGATTGTAACTATGAATTCTATAAGTGCAAGAATGTTTTTTTTATTATACATGTTGCTGCAACTTCCTGATTGGTGGATTGGCTGTACGGCATCATGGGTAATGTAGTTTTCTGCACAAATGGCATTATTAAACACAGTAGGTTTAAAATCAAGATCTTTAACTGCATACAGATGGGTTCAACAAAAGCACAATATTCAGCAAAGTGTCACCAGGAAATTTTTATTAACATGTATTAATGTATTAACATTAAAAATCGGTGGCTCAGTGGTTAGCACTGTGGCCTCACAGCAAGAAGGTCCCTGGTTCGAGTCCCGGCTGGGTCAGTTGGTGTTTCTGTGTGGAGTTTGCATGTTCTCCCCGTGTTGGCGTGGGTTTCCTCCGGGTGCTCCGGTTTCCCCCACAGTCCAAACACATGCACTATAGGGGAATTGATCAACTAAATTGGTCGTAGTGTGTGTGTGTGAGAGTGAATGAGTGTGTATGGGTGTTTCCCAGTACTGGGTTGCAGCTGGAAGGGCATCCGCTGTGTAAAACACATGCTGGAATAGTTGGCGGTTCATTCCGCTGTGGCGACCCCTGATGAATAAAGGGACTAAGCCGAAGGAAAATGAATGAATGAAACTGCATTCAGATGAGTTCAACAAAAGCACAATATTGAGCAAAGTGTCACCAGGAATTCTGTCATTATGTAATGTAATTATTATGTAATAATTATTATGTTATTATTATGCAACGTTAAAAATCATATCCAATATATGTATTTAATAATTGTTTTTAATAGTATATTCATTAATGAAATGTTCTTGCCTTGAAAATGGCATTTGTTGCTGACATGGCATTAAATAAAAATACATCATCAGCAACAAGTAAAGCACGTACAATCAACCAGCAGGTAAATCTGCGTGTCCACCCATGCGTTTTTTCTTGAGTGTGTAGTGTGCTGCACTGTTGGGATTCGCCACTGTGGTGTTTGTTCTCCTCTAATAAATGAGCTGCGCCTCAGAAGACCAAGACCGAACGCAATGAACACGGTGGCTTTTTGGAGGCGTGAGACGGGAGCGCAGACAGAT
>CAIGQV010019871.1:1113146-1139451 GCA_903798115.1 Danio jaintianensis | reverse complement strand
GTGTATAAGTGCATAGAGTACAAGTATGTGTATAGTGTATAAGTGCAAAGTGTAGTGTATAAATGCATAGTGTACAAGTATAAGTGTATAGTATATAAGTGTATAGTGTATAAGTGCATAGTGTATGTGTATTGTGTACAAGTACGTGTATAGTGTATTATAGTGTATAAGTGGAAAGTGTATAGTGTATAACTTCATTAGTGTATCTGTATAGTGTAAGTTCATTAGTGTATAGTGCATTAGTGTATAAGTGCATAAAGTATAAGTGCATGTGTGTCATTTGGGATGTAACTCATGTTTTAAAACGAGTGCTAAACGTGTGTGTTTTTGATGACAGGTGGTGTTTAAGGATGAAGCGGTGCATGAACACGTGGTGAGTATCCGTTTTGTGTTTATCAGTGAGTGTTTGCTGGATGTTTGTTGCTCTGACGGTGTTTTTCCTCAGATAACATGTGCGGTGTGTCTGGACGACTTCAGGACGAGCGATGAGCTGGGTCTGTTAGCCTGTAAACATGCCTTTCACAAGCGGTGAGTCCTGCTGTACCAGCCCGAGGCTTGTACCATGATGCTGGATTCACAAACTTAGACTTACTTTAGAATTGACAAAACCAAACCTGTGCAGTCAGGCTTCGTTGGTTCCATGATTCCGATCATCAGCTTCCTCTGTTAACTCAAGATTTTATCCTGAGTTCATGAGCAAGTGCAGATGAAGGCAGGACTCTAGCAGTAAACAGCAAATCACAGGCCTCGAAACATAAGGATACTGTGATTGACTTCTCACAAAGTTGAAAGGTTTAAATTAACCTGAACATACCCTAAACACAACCTGAACATACCTTAAAGATAACCCAAACATAACTTGAACATAACCTAAACATAGCTTGAAGATAACTCATACATAAGCTAAACACATCCTTACAAAACCTGAACAAATCTTAAAGATATCCCGAACATAACCTAAATATAACTTGAACATACCATAAACATAACTTGAAGCTAACTCAGACATAACCTTAACATAACCAGAAGATAACCTAAACATAACCAGAACATAACCCAGACATAAACTAAACACAGCCCAAACATAACCTAAACATAACTTGAACATAACCAGAAGATAAGCCCACACATAAACTAAATACAACCCAAACATAACCCGGATATAACTAAACACAACCCAAACATACCAGGACATAACCATAACATAAACCAAACACAACCCTGACATAACCAGAACATAAACTAAACATAACCCAAACAAAACATGAACATACCCAACACAACCTAAACATAACTTGAACATAACCTCAACATAATTTGAACAAAACCCTGACATAACCTGAACATACCCAAACATAACCTCAATATAACCTGAACATAACCCCAGAGCAGATTAGCCGTGAGGTGTAAATTGTGCTGAGCAAATTAGCAATGATTAAGGATAAGCTACCTTCATGGTACCTAAACTTCAGGATAACTAAACTGAAAATGATCTGGCTTCATGGTACAGGCTGAGTACAGCGCTGAAGTGTCCTGTTGTGTCCTCAGGTGTCTGCTGGACTGGCTGGAGATCCGCTGCTCCTGTCCAATGTGCAACATCCCCATCAGCAGAGACACGGCAGAAAACCAGCCTGCAAACCTGCTGGACGAGCTGATGTAAACCTGAAGAAAACCTGCTGGACGAGCTGATGTCAACCTGAAGTAAACCTGCTGGACGAGCTGATGTAAACCTGAAGTAAACCTGCTGGACGAGCTGATGTAAACCTGAAGAAAACCTGCTGGACGAGCTGATGTAAACCTGCTCATAGTCATTGCTGACTGTTCTCTGTTGGGTTTACTCTAACTGTAAGTGGTGTATATGTATATAATTTTAAGAAACTATGGAGCTTTTTCCCAAAACTTTTCTGACGTGTTTAACGCTCATCAGCATCTTAAATCCTTCAAAGTTTTTAATATTTAGATTTTTTTAAAACATGAACATTTGTATGTATTAAATCATCTTCGCATTAAATGACAGAAACCGAATTCCCGCGTGTGTGAGGTGTGTGTAGTGCAGTGTGTATGGGAGCAGGACAGTAAATCTGACATTATTCTCTCCTCTGTCAGCTGTTATCAGTCTCACACTATTGTTTTCCTCTTCTGAAAGTCTTGATGACACCATCCTGGAGTTTCTCTCTCATTATTCCAGCTAATAGGATTGTAAATAATGAGTTGTACTCTCCTTCACTGTGCGGAGTTTACACACTATGACCACTGCTGCTGCAGAGAAACACACACATGTGAAGCGTCAAGGATGGATTTTTAGTGAGGTTCTGCTTAACTAATAATAAGCGTTAGATGATTTATTCCCTTCTGTTAATGTCAATTAAAGCCAGACACTGTATGAAAAAAAATAAGGAAAAATAAAACCGCTAACTTTATTCATTTAGATTTTTGTGCTAGAAATGGATGTAAAGTAGCGCATATTTAATAATAATAATAAAAAAACAACCTCATTTGCATAGTTAAATGTTTTTTTCACTGCAATTCTTAAATATAATCATGTGGAGAAATGTGCCGATACATTAATTCACTGACATTGCTGACCTGCATTAATAGTTTATGTTCATATAATATATATAACTTATTTGCATAAATTCACCTGTTCGTTGTTTGTTTATGGGTTCTGGTTTATTAGATTAACTAAACTGTGTCTTCTGGATTCATTTAAACAGCACAGAGACAGTAAACTGCATTAGTGCGCCCCCTGCTAGCCAACAGAACACTGCAGCCACTGAGGAAAAACTTTAATGAGCTCCTTTAAACAACTAAACAGCACAATAATAATAATAATAATAATAATAATAATAATAATAATAATAATAATGATGATGAAAGAAAACAGAACGCCAGTGAAAGGAATCAGGATCTGTCTTTAATCCACGTTTCAGAAGACGTTGCGTCCTGGAAACCGTCAGAATACATGAAACAGGAGCGTTTCATTAAGGAATGACCATACAAAAACCAGAGAGAGTGAGGGAACGAGAGAGAGAGAGAGAGAGAGAGAGAGAATGAGTGGAGGAGAGTTAGAGCTGGCCGCAGTTGGCGATCAGGACCTTAGCGGAGCATTTCCCGCTGCCACTTCCTTTTTTCTCGATGGTGTCCACAACACTTATACCATCCACAACCTTCCCGAACACCACATGCTTACCGTCCAGCCTGAGGGAGACCATTACAAAAGGAGAAACATTAGATCATTTGAAAAATTCAACATTAAAAACAATAAGATCTTCCAACTAGCTATGGCGTTATTTCAATGACAAATGTGGTGAGCGCAGTATCACAAGTCCAGATGCATTCATGTAATGTGAGCACACGAATCTCTCTGCTTGCGTGCTGATTTCCTCTGTTCGTGCACAAAACTTGCACACCCTCAAATATACGCTGCTCAAGCACAGATTTTCTAGTGCGCTGTCAAATAAACGCTGCTGAAGTGCGATTTAGTGCGTTTGTGTCTCCAACATTTATTAGATCTGCTAGGAATATTTATGAATGTCTCCAGTAGACCTGCAGAACGGCGTTGATGCGTCCTGAAGTGAAACAGCCATAAACTCCAGCAAGATAAAGTCATTGTATGCAGAACCACAGACCTTTATCTAGAAAGAAGTGACGTTTATTTAGAAACTAATTTCGAGAGGAGCACGTGATTATGATTGAACTAACTAATGCATGATTCACCAATCAGATGATTCCTAACTCACTATAAATAACCAGAGCTTCTCACTACAGTTATCTTCACCTTGAAGAATCCCCCCCTTCCACCCCTACTCCTCCACCTTTCCCTCTATAGGGTGGCACAGTGGTTAGCACTGTCGCCTCACAGCAAGAACTTCACTGGTTCAAATCCTTAACAGGCCAGCAGTCGTTTCTGTGTGGAGTTTGCATGCTCTCCCCGTGCTCGTGTGGGTTTATTCCAGGTGCTCCGGTTTCCTCCCACCGTCCAAAAACATGCATCATAAGTGAATTGATCAATCTAAATTAGCACTATAAATCGAGCTTCTAACCAGCAGTATATCTCTACACAGCAAATTATAATCTGTCATCAGCTCTAAACAAAGGGCATGGCAGGAGGGGAGTTCTGGAGATCTACCGGAGCTCAAACTCTCCTCCTCTCGGATCTTATGAGCTCAGGGCTCTCTCCCGGGACAGCATGCCCGGGGGAATGAATTTTGGTGTGAAGAATGATCGTAGCAGAGACCATGGACTGTCAAATTCTCAATTGTACATTTTTGAATTCCTATTTTTTACACGTCAAATTGTGCTGTTGATCATCAGTTGCAGTGCAAAAAAAAAAAAGCTTAGTTGCCTTCTGTAGTGTGTGTGTGTGTGTGTGTGTGTGTGTGTGTTACCATTTGGTGTCGGCGGTGCAGATGAAGAACTGCGAGCCGTTGGTGTTGGGCCCGGCGTTGGCCATAGACAGGGTGCCTTTGCCTCCGTGTTTCAGTGTGAAGTTTTCGTCCTCAAACTTGTTGCCGTAGATGGACTTTCCTCCGGTTCCATTGTGATTGGTGAAATCACCGCCCTGCGACAAACAGCAGATAAAACAAATGGTTGCCGAGTTACCATAACAACAGCTGCAGAGTACTGGATTGCAAGTAACCTGGGGTCTGTTCTTCATGGGTGGATACTCAATTAGCTGGATTTGGTTATTGACGATTTGGCCCGATCCAGGATCGTTTCGTTATTCAAAACTCATCTGAGAGTTGTTGTCATAGCAACAGGTCTGGAAGCTCAAACATGCTGGCGAGCAGCAGCTTATTCCATATAAACAGGATTAGATTGGGTCTTTTCAAGCAAAGATAATACTGAATGTACCGAATTCTGTTTTCTTACAGTTGTATACACTTAAGGAAAATGGTATTAGTGTTGTCACGATACTGGAATTCGGTATCAATCGATACTGTAATTTTAAAAAGTCCATTTCCTGCTAACATTTGAGCGCGTTCTTAAACCGCGCTGATTTGCCCTTGTGTTCACATGCTCAACAGAAATGACTGTGATTGGCTGTGACAGTAAACAGCAGTGAGTTTGGTGAACCGATGACCTTCACAGCCAATCACAGTCATTTCTGTTGAGCATGTGAACACAACAGCAAATCAGCGCGGTTTAAGAACGTGCTCAAATGTTAGCGGGAAATGAACATTTTTAACATCTCATTATCAATTGGATATTAAGAAACTTGAACAGGGCGACTATAATAAAGAAAATCTGCTCTAAATGTAAAACTAAATAAATTGCTAAACACTCGTGACACATGAAAGTGTTAAGCTGCAGCCCAACAGAGGTGGAGAGTTATTGCGTATGATATTTAACAGTTTACTACGAATTTTATGTAATCTTGCTCACATGGATAATTGATTATTAATCATGTGATGTCACGACGCTGCTGTGCCATCAGCCAATCACTGCACTGCTGATTATGATTTTGAGGATTGATAGATCAGTCCTTCACAACACATACAGCGACCTCAGATCAGTTCATCCAGACATTTTAATCTGATTCGTGAACTTGTTTGAAGAACCACATTAGCCAGAGATCAGTTATCAGGATTAAAAGATCCAGGATCTGTCAAATCATGTTCGATCATTTAAGCGAGGTACGAATAACGGACCCCAGGATTGCATTGGTTTATTTATTGTACATCAGCAAGTTACTAGCAAGATTAATATTTGAGAACACAACAGCTTCACACATAAATTAAGGAACTTTACAAATGATTTTGATTAAAAACATTAAATATGATTTTTGATGTCAATATATGATCAATAACATTCAAGACACTCCCAGTCTAATACCTTTGTTTAGCAGTAATCTGGATTACTTTGATTACAGAAATTGAGTATTTGTAATCAGAGTAAACTAAATTAGATTACAGTTACTTTTTATGGATTACATGTTACATATTATTTACATAAATGGCATTTAGTTGTTCACAATTCATTGACTGCTCTAATTTTTCCTTTAAAACCTTTTGTATTTTTCCACAATAAACCTGATTCTTGTACATTTGCAATTATTTGTGATGTTTTATTGATTCTGCTGTCTGCACTCATGTAAGGTGTTTTTAGTTTAAATATTTAAATGTCACAATTTTGTGAATCAATGGCATTTCAGTGCCAATACTTTGTTTTATGTAACATTGCTATTTTCTAAATGTATGTGACCTGAAGTGAATGTTTTAAACTCCTCAGATGTGCTTTAGTGTTATCCAGTGTTATCATCAGCAAACACTAACAGCGAGGTACATTAGTGTGACTGTCCATCATTGCACTTTAAACAAGCTGTTGAGGCTCTTGTTGATGATAAACAATAAAGAGATTTTATTTTTACATCTGTCGAAATAGCACAAGACTATCCTGCTTCAATATATGTGATGTCAAATAAGGGTTTGCACAAAAGTAATCTAAATGTAATCCAAAAGCAGTCAGATTGCATTACCATAAACATGTATTGAAAGTTATCTAAATGTAATGTAATCTGACTACTTTTGGATTACAATAACCGTATTGAAAGTAATTTAAATGCAATTCAAAAGTAGTCCGATTAAATCACAATCAATGGTGTAACCCAAGAGTTTATACTACTGACTACTAAATTTGTGAAGCAACTTGTAATCAGTAACACCTTAGCAACCTCCTTGAAACCTTCCAGAAAACCCGAACAACTGGAAATAGCAGCAACACCCAAACAAACATCAAGATTATCCTGCGTCAAAGTGACGTCCAATAAGGGTTAGCGCAAAAGTAATCTAATGTAATCCAAACTTAGTTCGATTAAATCACAATCAATGGTGTAACCCAAGAGATTAAATTACTGACTACTAACTTTGTGATGCAACTTGTAATCAGTAACACCCTAGAAACCATCCTTAAGACCCTAGCAAAGACCTTGAAACCTTCCAGAAAACCTTAACAACTGGAAACCATAGAAACACCAAATAAACATCAATGTGACTTCAAATAAGGGTTAGCACAAAAGTAATCTAAATGTAATCCAAAAGTAGTCAGATTACACCACAATCACTGGTGTAACCTAAGAGATTATATTACGGACTACTAATTTTGTGATGCAACTTGTGATGCACCCAGAACACCCTAGCAACCACCTTGAAACCTCCAAGAAACCCCTAACAACTAGAAACTGTGTGAGTCTTTATGGTCGCAGCTCACCTGACACATGAATTGGGGGATGACGCGGTGGAAGCCGGAGCCCTTGTAGCCGAAACCCTTCTCTCCGGTGCAGAGTGCACGGAAGTTCTCTATCACACACACACACACACACACACACACACACACACACACACACACACATTAAAAAGAGCACGGTGTTTACAGCGTTAACCATTTAACTGCCCCCACTTTTTGAACATAGACAGGAAAATGACATGTTCAACTTAAATGATTGTCAATCTTCAGCGCTTTGGTGCACAGATTAAAGCTTGGCCTCATTTTAAAGAAGACAGATGTCAGCCTGTAGCTGAAGTGAAAAATGTTTAAAGTTTAATAAAACAAAAGTGATGTGCCTTTACGTTTATGAAATAATAAAACAGAAGTATAGTTTATAATGTGACAATAAATGTGTACTTTACAAAACTTGTTTAAGCCCAAGATAAACAAAAATCAAAGCTAAATATCAGAACCAATAATATTCCAAATATGAATACATCTCAAGAAATGAGTTATCAGTGAGATTTAGTTTGGCCGCAGTACCAGACATGACCACCGGGTGACATTCAGTTTACGTTGACTATATAAGGGCGTCCCCTATTCCTTTTTCATACTGTTGGCAATATTTGTAAAGTAGACATACAATTATAAAGTAGTACAGGCAGTTTGGTGGTGTTTGATTTCAATTTGGCCTCTAAAAACATTTAACAAAATATTACATGTGGATTGCTGTAGCAAAGTAATGCTTTATGACTCGGAGGAGTATCCAGATTGCAATTAAATAACTGTTGCTCAGTAATATCTATCAAGAATCAGTCATCACATATGGAAACTAGAGATTTTAATCTTTCAAATGATATAGTTTATCATGATTGCTTTTACGTTTACACTACAATAGTTTAAAAATGTAACCGTAAATGCTCCCACAGTTTGTAGCGTGACAGTATATGTGTTTTTATCTCTTACTCTTCCTACGAAACTAAAAACAGTGATAAAATATGTATTCAGAAGTCTTAAACCTTTCCAGCAACATAATGTTTGTTATGATTAGATTAGGATTTAATTACAAAAAAGGGATGTCAATTTAAGCGTCGCAGTGGTCGAGGGAGACAACTCAAGGGCAGTGTTTACAGCACACTTCACTTGCGCACACACACAAATAAGACTCACCTGCCGTCTTCGGCACAACATCAGCTCTCAGCTGCAGAACAGAGGAAACAAATGAAGATCAGCACAGCAGAAACACTAATAATTATAGATTGGGTCTTGCATATTTAGATCAAGTAGCATTTTCTAACATATTAAAGACTCGGAGAAGAAAAAAATTAATCAATAAAAAAAACACTAATATATGACGAGATGTATATATAATGGTTCGGATCACACTACGGTTTTTGAGTCATGGATCGGATCATTTTTCGGATCAGCAAAAAAGGGAGGAGACCAATGTCATTTGCTTTCTATTAATACAAAAGTATTACTGCAAAACCCACTGGCTTTCACAAACAGAACATAGAACCTGTAATTTTAATCTAAATAAAAATCAAGAAAGAAGCATCTGAAAAAAAAGGAAAATATTCAATAGGAGAAATGCTGCTGTTGCTGATAATGATAAATATAGAAATCTAACATCTTGTACAACAGATCATATTTATTTTCAATTAATGATTCAACAATTCACTCATAAAACTTCACGTTTCATTATCGGTGTGTCATTTTGGAAAACCCATTCAGTGACATCATTTTGATGGTTGTTTGTCGCCACCTGTTGGTTACACAATGTAGGCGTCAAGTTCCATTAAAGGGTGATTTTAATCTTCAGCATAAACATCAGTGTTTATACCTGAACTATAAACTGTACCCAGTACTTCTGTCTTATTTAATTGTTTGTAATGAACTGAAAAAGTGTACAAACGGAAACTCTCTCGATCAAACACATGTGAATGCAGCGCTTCGAAGGATTAATAAACATATGCAAATCATTATCATTTATCAGTCATGTTGCGCGGGTTTGAATTGAGATCAACGTCTTTTAATGTTTAATTGTGCAGCTTTACACTGAATGCATTAATGCAGGCTGAACAAGCAGTGACAGAAAACACCTTTAATTAATAACCGAAGAAAGCATTTAGGTCCCACCGCAACTTCTTCCATCATCATTATATTTTACAGGGAAGCCAAAATACTTTCATACATGTGATTTGAATGACGCGGGAGGCGATCTCTCTGCGATTGTTATAAATTAACCTACGAATTCAAAAAAGTTATTAATCTGCAGGTCACATGTGTTCCGAACTGTGGGTTGTGATCCGTATGAATCAGGGATCAACTGCGATCCGTTACACCCCTAATATATATATATATACACACACACACACACATCACATCCAAAATAAAGCTTTTGTATTAAAAGTAAAGCTTGACCCCAAAATACTCATTAAATTCCATTTGCAAGCACTATATTTTACACATTTGAGACGGGAGTCGGTTTGCAATGGAAAAAACGACTCCCATTTAACATCATTTAATCATTGACTATTTATTTTATACAATTTTAAAAGTACATCTCTGAATAAATGTGACTTCACCTTGGTATAAACGAGAACATTTCAGCTATACTTTATTGTCGCTAAAGACACTTTGTGGGTGTCTCAGTGGTTAGCGCTGTCACCTCACAGCAAGAAGGTCGCTGGTTCGAGTCCCGGCTGGGTCAGTTGGTGTTTCTGTGTGGAGTTTGCATGTTCTCCCCGTGTTGGTGTGGGTTTCCTCCGGGTGCTCCGGTTTCCCCCACAGTCCAAACACATGCGCTATAGGGGAATTGATGAACTAAATTGGCCGTAGTGTATGAGTGTGTGTGTGAATGAGTGTGTATGGGTGTTTCCCAGTACTGGGTTGCGGCTGGAAGGGCATCTGCTGTGTAAAACATATGCTGGAATAGTTGGCGGTTCATTCCACTGTGGCGACCCCTGATGAATAAAGGACTAAGCCGAAGGAAAATGAATGATGACACTTTATTTAACATCTTCTATGTATATGAAGTGATTTTTGCATTTGATCTGATGGTTCGGCTCGTCCTCATATCTGACATGCACAAATTTCTGTTTTAATTTCACCTGAATTATTGAAATTATTCATTTTCAACCTTAGAAATATCATTGATTGATTTATTTGAGTTGTAAACACTCGGGAGTATATTTGAAGTCAATGATATTCACCGTATTTTACTTCATTTGAACCATTTTCGCTCATTCAATACTTCACATTTTATTTCCATGCAACAATATGAATATGGGGCGACCGATGTAAAGTAGGGTTTATAGTATAATTGTCATAATGCATTAACAGTGCTCCAGTGTGATGACAAAAGCAAAACTTCTCTGGAAACATCGACCCTGACGGGAGCGCGCGCGCGTGCACTCCTATGCAGATCACCTGCGCGCTCTTCATCAGCTACTATTATAAAGAGGAGCCCTATAATGAGGGAATCAATGCCATCAATAAAAACATTACAATAACACACTTAAATGAAAGGCTCGACAGCAGCGCTCGCCCCTCCCTTCCCAAAATGGCATCTCGAGTTATGAAAATAGTATGGTGAAAATGGCGTCTGCGTCAAACGTGCGTGCGCGTTCCCGTGTGGAGAGCGCGAGTCCTCCATGTGCGCGCAGCTGATGGGAATTTCGGGTCATTTCCCGACTGATCCCCGTTCAGCGACAGACATGAGCGAATCTTTATTTGTACTAGATCATAGATATATGGTACTAGATTACTTTAATTTCTCAGATAGAGCGGCTGATCGTTGGTGTATTTGCATTTATGCATATAAAATTGTGCTTAAATAACTCATAATAGAACTTCTATCGTCTTTGATATGCTCATAAGAGCCCAAACGACACGTTTAAAGGGGAAATGAAGAGTTTGGGAGATTATTTTAGCAATGCGAACACACCAGAGCAGAAGATGAGGACAGGTTTTAGGAAGATCACCACAGAAAGCACAGCTAGTGTCAACATCCCTCTTAATCTATATAAACACACACATTTTCTACAGCATTAAAACAGATTTCAACGTTTTAGTTTGATTTAAAAGGCTCAAACCCGACAGAAGTGTGCATACAACAGACTCATCTGCTCATGGGGATTATCAAGTTTGGCTTAATACCTAAAGACATCTTCTATAATCAATAGTTTGTTGTTATTATTAAAATTGTATATTGTCTAAATTCCGCCAAGACTAGTGGAGTTTAAAGAGAATGTGTGATATATTTGAAGCCATTAGAGAGATGGAAAGCCAAAACGCAAGATATTCATATTCATATTCGAGGATTTTGGGTGAATATTTCGAGAACTTCAACTCCACTGCTCCGTATTTCCGTACTTATAGTTATTTTATTCATTTATACATGTTGTATTATTATTATTAATGAGAATGGAAAGATTGTGAATGTAAATGTATTGTTATCTCAGTCTTTTGTGTAATTTTGAAGACTATTAATGCCTTTGTTATTGTTCAAGCATTGTCAATTAAAAAAACTATTCCCTGCACATTGTGCGCATGCGCGAATAACTGAAACGACTCCTCGTTCCCGAGTCACATTAAAGATCCGAACGAATCGTTTAAGAACGACTCCTCATCAGCAGGCTGTCAGCGTCGTGTGCGCGCTTCAGGATGCAGAGACGGCTTCACATCATTACACGCACATCTTTGATTAGAGAAGAAAAATATGCAGATGTATCTCCATACCTCAATCACGATCCTTCCCGCCTCCATCCCATCGATGGTGATGTCAAAAAATACTTTGGGGTTTGCCATGATGAAGGAATAAACTCGGTCAGTTCGTGCAGCTGAATGAATCCCAGCGAACGCCGCAGCTCATCGGGAAGCAGGAAGTGTGCGCGCGCGCGGGATATAAAGACGCCTCTGCCGCGGAGGATCCGCTGAGTGACGTGCGAACGGGCCAATCAGAAGCGATGCGCTTGAATAAATTAGCGACGTGCTACTTTGGAGGAAGGCGCTTGATTGACGTGCCTATTGGCCGGTTATATTAGGTAGAAATGACGTAACCGCGTCCCATCCAATGAGCGATGTGAATTTGAAGTAGGCTTGAACTTGCGGTCTGTCATGGCGGGAGGGCGGTGGCCGAAGGCAGAATTCGCCATTACGGTTCAGCGTTAAATCACGGAGAGCGAACGAGCAGATGCTTTACTTCACGATTTATCATCATCTCATAATGAACGCCTGGTTTATCGATAATACTGGAATGTGTGGTTAAAGAAAGAGAAAGGTGTGAGAGAGAAAAAGCGGTTTTTCATTCTCCTGACGCCACGCCCCCCGCGCGCATTTCCCGCGGTTTGACACGATGCAGCGGATCAGCTCCCCAAATAAAGGCAATGCAACGCAATGGGGCTTAAGTCTTTACTTATAAAACATAATGGAAATATTTCACATCTTTAGAAAAACAAATCGCTTTCAATTGTACATGTTTAATTCAATGGATAGAACTTGATGATCCACCAACACACGATGACAGTCAGACATCTTCTTCTTCTGTTGTTGTATTTTTGAACAGTTTGAGGGATGCTGCTTTCTCAGATTCATGAATTCATCATCTGTTTTATGTCGTAACTTTCTACCAAATTCATAAACTCTGCTAGTTAACACAGAAGAGAGAGAGATGCATACAGGCCCATCAATTATCTTTATAATTATAATAACAATTATTATATAATCAAAGATAAAATCGTATGATACACAAATGACCTCAAACAAACAAACGAAAGGAATAAAAGCACATCATCCGACGACTCCTGATGCTCCCTGTATTGTTAATATACAAACTGCACTTCGCTAACGCTGCCCAAAGAGCCATGATAAATAATAAAATCAGACAAGACAGGAATCGACACCATCATCACCATCATCCCTCATCATCGGTTTCTCGATCCAGCTCTGAATGTAAATCTGGGGAATGAGCTCTTGTCATAGTGTTTTCAAATGTTCTTTTTTTTCATATCATGGGGTTAAGAGAAAGTTCACATCCGCGACGATAATAATACTATATCTGTACATATTTCACATCAATCCCAACGTTTTTCCTCCTCGATTGTGATTGTGGCGATAAACATCAGTCCATTTCTTGTGGTCAATCTCCCACCCAATCAGCAAAATCTCACTAAGGGAAGGTGTTTGTCCACCAAACGCGATTGTTGTTGTGCATTTGTGTGTGTTTTGTAAGCTCTCTAACAAGGTGCTACCGGGCCGCTTGTGCTCTGTCTGGGTTCACACATGTCGTTGACCAAGAAAACTGGTTTTCTACCAAATATCAGCCCAGACTTGCATATTTAAGGGCGAGTTAAATGCAAGATCTGACCTCATGGCCCTAAATCCACAGGGGAGGAAGACGTTTTTAAAAAAAAAATACATCGAAGGGTAAGAAACTCACGAGAGACAGACGAAAACAAAGCAGGGTGTGGTGTAAAATGTTTGAATTTGTGCCAAAACACACACACAGACACTCACACACACTAGCTTACGGTGTGCATTTGTGTATCGCATCACAAAAGATAACTCTTTGCCTTTGATTTCCTTCGTGTGTAGGCAAATACGGTGTGCAAAATGTAATAGTGCACTTCTTTAATGCTACCGTTTCAGACATGAACACGTTTTATGAAGGAAATAAAGGCTACACTTTTGAGATCAACTCATTTGTGGATTGAAACCATGTTATAATCACATGGAGCTAGCGTGAGGTCATCTTTGGGCAAATAAAAGAAGAAATAATCAAGAATTCTGTCTGTGAGTTAAAGAAATGGTTCAGCCAATAATAAATGTCCTCATCATTTGCTCAGAACTCATGTAGTTGTAAAGTTTCTTTATCCTATCGAACACAAAACAAGATATTGTGGAAAAAAATTGCCATCGACATTCATATTACGAACAAAAAACCTTCTTCAGTTCATCTTCCTTTGTGTTAAACAGAAAACTCAAACAGGTTGAGTAAATGATGACAACTGTACTTTTGGGGTGAACTGTCCCTTTAAGAGAATTAGCAGTGTTTGTTTTTTTGAGTTATGCTGGGTTCACACCAATCGCGCAACACTGCGTCACTCGCTCTAGTTTACTCACGGCATGTTTTTTCTCTTTGCGCAATTTCTTTTTGCTTAATTATTTGAACTTGAAGACGCAATTAAAGCAAATTCTACATTGTCCATGCCTATGGCGATGATTTACCTCTATTTGGGCTTTTGCATTGACTTTGTATGTAATTTATTGAATAATGTCATTATTATGCAATATGTTATTATCTATATTACAAAACAATAAACAAACTAATGTAATGCAGGTTACATGTAATCTGATACTCCGCAGCTGCGGTTACAGTAATGCTCACAGCTTTACCTGCCACATTCGCACCGCGCGGTGATAATTCGCCACTATTTGAGCGTTTGCATTAACTTTATATGTGATTTACTTTTATATTGGAAACTTAATTCTGTGTTTGGTCTGAATCCAACATTGGATCGATAACTTCGCTCTAAGTTATCAATCCAATATCGACATGAAAAATCAATGTTTTAATGTAAAACTATATTGTTTTGTATTGTCTCATTAATGTGAAGTTTTCATTTGTTATTATATAATATATTCTCATCTATTTCAATCTTGTCATGAAGTAGTCGTGAATTTCTGATGTACGATAAACTAATGTAATCCAGGTTACATGTAATCCGATACTCCGCAGTTGTGATTACAATAACGCTTACAACTTTATCCTCGACACTCGCACTGCGCGGTCATAATTCACCTCTATTCGAGCATTTATATTAACTTTATATGTATTTTACCTTTATATTGAATACTTAATACCGTGTTTGGTGTGAATCCAGCATTACAAGATCATAATTCCTCATCTAATTTAGATTTAAAAAAGGAACCGCAGTGAAAAGAAAAACAAGCAATGACCTGAACCTCAACACACACACACACACACACACACACACGCACACGCACACACACACGCGCACACACACACGCGCACACACACGCGCGCGCGCTATGTCCTTTAATACACCACACGGGTCTAAAGCAAGATGTGCGTCTTTCTACAAATGATTGGAGAGACTGAAGTTCAGAGTTCAGACAAGCAGTCGGACAGTAACATAGTCACAGGAGGAAAAATAAAAGCCATCTTCCTTGCACCTTCCCAAGAGTCACTGCGGTCCAGTCTCAGGAGGAAACCGTGCACAGACGCAATGGGATGTGTGTTTGGCTTGGATGGGGGACTGCTGGACGGTGGAGGAGCGCCGGACGGTTCAGTTGCTCTCAAACAGAGCCAGCAGATCATCATTACTGTTATTGGGAAGATCTGGAGGACCCAAGTAGGACAGCAGCTCATCTGGGTTCGTCAGCTCTGGGAGAAGCTGGAAGACAAAGAGGAAATCACACAAGATGTCAATTAGATTTATGCGCAAAACTGGAATATCGCATAAAATGTTTGGGTATAAATCAGCATTTCCATGCAATGAGAATAAAACGGTCAGTTCCTGCTAAACATGCACAGATATTGCTGAGAGGAGTGTAGTGTGCTGCACTGTTGGGATTCGCCACAGTGTTTCTCACTGATTGTGACTTACATCGAGGGCCGGCTCTGAAACGTCACCCGGTCCCCCAGGGGCCCCAAGCCCGAAGCTGTCTGTGTGCATGCGGGGGTTCTGGGAGGGCCCGCGGGAGTGCATCGGGGCCCCGGGACCCATGCTGGAGCTCCCGTGGAGAGCCTGATGCTGCTGCTGCATGGGATTGTGGGAAGGATCCATGCGACTAGAGTGAGGCATCTTTATTAAAGAGAGAAAAATAGATGGTTAGTAAATCTGGAAAACACACTCATTCTGTGCTTTAAGCAGGTGTGATGCTGAAGAGCAGCAGCTGCAGGTGACACACACACACACACACACACACACACACACACAGAACAGCTCTTATATGCACAGACATACGAGGGTGACAGTGAAGCACATTAGACTCTTCAAGCTGAGGGTCATTTATTTATATATATATATATATATATATATATATAGCAAGCCAGACAGATTTATTCAAGCCATATAGTGGACATACCGATATTTAGACAGACAGATAGCTATATAGACAGACGGACAGATATATAGACAAACAGACATGATATATAGACAGACAGATGGATATATAGACAGACGGACAGATATAGAGACAGACTGATAGATATATAGACAAACAGACAGATGATATATATATATAGACAGACAGATGGATATATAGACAAACTGATAGACATGATATATAGACAGAGATGGATGGATATATAGACAGATGGATAGATATATATAGACAAACAGACAGATGATATATATATATATATATAGACAGACAGATGGATATATAGACAGACGGATAGATATATAGACAAACTGATAGACATGATATATAGACAGACAGATGGATATATAGACAGATGGATAGATATATAGACAGACAGACAGATGACATATAGACAGACAGACAGACGGATATACAGATATATAGGCTCACCTGTCCGGGCATTGGGTGTCCCACAGGTTTCTCGGGGGTCAGCAGTCCGCTGGGCAGGTCAGACTGGTAGGACAGGGGCGGGGGGCCAGGGGTGAACTCCCCCAGGGTTGGGGTGCCGGGGGCGTTGGGGAAATCTGAGAAGCCTGGCTGGCTGGAGTATCCTGAACCGCCTGAGAAACACACCGCAGATACATATAAATGCATCTCACACACATCTGCTGAATACAACTTACTGACGTCTGCATGTGTGACGCTGCAAAAACACCAGACACAGTCACTAAATCACACAGCTTCTAAAGGATGAAGGGTGTAGGGGTCCAAAAGGCTTCTCTTTGGAACGCACTTATGCATCATCTCAACGAGACCATCTTTGCGCTTTTATTTATGCACGCATGCATGCTTGTATTTAGCCTGTGCATGTATGCATTTAAAATTCATTTATTTTATAATTATTTTATTTAGAACTCTTTGTTTTTATTCATAACTTTGTTCAAAAATATTACACTACTTGTCTAGAAAAATACTGTACTTACGTTTATTTGTGAAGTCAAACCCCAGTTGTCTTTCTGTGACAACAACTTCCCTGCGTTTTACACATTTAAAGATAGAAATTGGTCAGCCGTTACACATTAAAAGAAACAAATAATAAGATGAAAAAAACTTCACTATTTTAAAAGCTTAAACTTATCTTGTTGAGTAATTTGTTTCTATTTGCACCTAAATTTACAAATGGATTTTTCTATTTTTTATTTGCTCATTTTATAACTGGAGCATACTGTTTTTCTGTTATTGCCCTACTGCAAATCGCAGGAAAGGATCCATGGGTGCCCGAAGTGTCCATCAGTTGTACCCTTCAAAATCCTTCATTCCAATGGGCCCTTTGAAGTAGCCAGTTCTGAGCACTTCGGTTTGGAACACCACTTTGTTTTCACTCCAAAGTGCCCTTCAGAGGGCGAAATATCCCGTTTGGAACTGTCAGTTTTTAGTTTATATATTTGTGACGCACACACACACACCTTGGCTGGGATAGTCGGGCGTGCTGCTGCTGCCCCCCGCTGACAGACTCTGGTAGGGCGAGGATGCGGGACCCAGCGCTGCAATCATCTCCATCACGCTGGGCAGGATCATGTGACTGGGGCTCAGGGTTCGACAGCGCTTCAGAGCCGGCCCGTCTGGATCCTCCTTAATGTGCAGGTCTGGTTTGACCGGGACAGGCTTCCAGCTGCACACCGGGTCAATGGTGATCTCCTCATAGTCTGAACTGAACACACACACACACACACACACACACACACACACACACACACAGAGAAAGAGGATCAACAACTGAACATACAGAATACAACTACACACACACCACTGAACCAGCTAAACTTCCTGGCACGTGTGTTGAAGCAAGTTGGAGCTAAACTCATCAGGACACCGGCCCTCCAGGACCGAGTTTGGACACTTCTTCTCTACATCATTATAAAATCTTCAGCAATTAATTGCAACCAAAAAATCTGATACCGGCAGAAAACAAAATAAAACACGGGTTAATCTGGCCTACAGTTTTCAACATTCAGCAACTCAACAGTGTTTAGATGATACAGAAGTTAAGATTATTGAGAAGAAAACCTTCTGATGGTGAAAACAAACTAAAGTAAAGAAAGAAACTTACTTCTGGATGTAGATCAAGATGCCCAACATGTACTGGTCCACCTCCAGCCCCTCCAGCAGAGCGGTTTTACTGCAGACAACACAACAGCTCATATAAATCTAAATACATCAGCTTACACTGCATGCAAAACACATGCAAACAGATATTATTCAGGCACAAACAAATAGACAATAATGACTTTCAGAATATTATTTAAAAAAAAATCAATAAACATATGAAGAGTTCAACGGCAAATACATATGACCACCATGTTTAGAATTTATTTTAGATTTTAGAACTCCTCGATATTCAATATAAAACAATTTACTTTATTTTAAAACCACAAAAATAGCAAGAAGATTAACAGCAACAAAAATGTGTATATAAATATATATGAAATCCACTTCAGATATTTCCCCAATTCAGGAATTTTTCACAGTATTTCCTATAATATTTATTCTTCTGGAGAAAGTCTTATTTGGTTTATTTCGGCTGGAATAAAAGCAGTTCTTAATTGTTTTAGACCCATTTTAAGGTCAATATTATTCGCCCCCTTAAGCAATATTAGTTTTGGATTGTCTCCAGAACAAACCACTGTTATACAATGACTTGCCTAATTACCCTAACTTTACCCTAATTAACCTAGTTAAGCCTTTAAATGTCACTTTAAGCTGGTTCGAGCCTCGGCTGGGTCAGTTGGCGTTTCTGTGTGGAGTTTGCATGTTCTCCCCGTGTTGGCGTGGGTTTCCTCCGGGTGCTCCGGTTTCCCCCACAAGTCCAAACACATGCGCTATAGGGGAATTGGGTAAGCTAAATTGTCTGTAGTGTATGTGTGTGGATGAGTGTGTATGGATGTTTCCCAGTGATGGGTTGCGGCTGGAAGGGCATCCGCTGTGTAAAACATATGCTGGATAAGTTGGCGGTTCATTCCGCTGTGGCGACCCCTGATTAATAAAGGGACTAAGCCAAAAATGAATGATTAGAAATGAGTTAATACAGGGGTGTCCAAACTCGGTCCTGGAGGGCCGGTGTCCTGGAGAGTTTATCTGCAACCCTAATCAAACACACCTGAACCAGATAATCAAGCTCTTACTAGATATACTAGAAACTTCCTGGCAGGTGTGTTGAAGCAAGTTGGAGCTAAACTCAGCAGGACACCGGCCCTCCAGGACCGAGTTTGGACACTTCTGTGCTAATAAAACTATTATGTTTAATAATGCGTTGAAAAAATTCTCTCCATTAAACAGCACTTAAAATATATTAAAATAATTACAATTTCACAGGAGGGCTAATAATAATAGTATTAGCAATAATTTAATATTACTACTTGAATACTTTTTTCCCCATGTCTTTTTTCTTTCTTTCTATTGTATTATTTATATATAGGCTGTGGGAAACATTAGCATATTGCTCTTTGTTGCTGTTGTTGTTTGTTTGCTCATTTTTCTGTAGCCTATGTCATGTCTATTGTCATTTTGTGACAGTGTCAATCATAAAAGCAGAAAAGGAAGATAAAAAGCAGAAGGAGTTTCTCACTTGCACACAGGACAGCGCCAGGTTCCTCTCTCACAGTTGAGCTGCAGGTACGACTCCAGGTCAAAACACTGCGGGAAACACACATTACTATTAGCACAGAAGCTCACTCACAGCTGTAATATGGCATAAAACAAAAATAAATAAATGAATATATAAATGAATGTATTGTTCCTCTCACAGAAGCACTGCAGGTAAATCAGGCAATGATGTTCTGTTGTTCGTGCATGTAAAAATAAATCTCTCAAAAGATATTTTCAAGGGTCAAAGAAGGTTACTGATGGGAAAACAAGCACTGTTTAGCCAGAAAGAGTGAACCGAAAGTATCTCTGGGGTGCTTTGTTCATTTAGCCTATTTTGTAATATTTCAGTAATATGAATATTTGTTTAAAAAAAAAATATATATATATATGTATAATATTTTCATAGCTTACGTACACTTTGGTGTCTCCATTAAGTATTATTTATGCAATAATCCAAAATGTGCACAAAATAGGTGTATGTAAACACAGCTACAGGTGTTCGCGTTCTCCTGCTCACCTGTATGTGTCTGCAGTCGTGTCCGCGGGCTGGAAGCTGGATCCTCCTGAAGGTTATGGGACACTTGAGCGACACCTTGATGGCCGTTTGCTCCACACCGTCCTCTCCGTTCAGGCCTGGGGTTCCCGGGATGGTCCCGCTGCTGAAGTTCCTCTTTACTGTGGAGGACGAGAGGTAAAATGTGTTCATAAAGTCTGATTTCTGCATTTATGATATGACGGCACTGATCTAGGGTCAGGGAGAAAACAAAACACATACACACACAATGGTAACACTATATTTTAAGTCACAATTCAAGCTATTAACTATTCAATAACTTAGACTATTAGCTCAATACACTTGCGCAGAGTTTTTGTCTCGTTTCTATCTAAAGATTCTGAAATCGAAAGCATTTTTTGAACAAGTAAAAAATAAAAATGAGTCAAATTAAAACTTAAACTACATTATTTTAGTTGCACCATTGGCAGATTATTTAGACTTCCATAGTAGGAAAAACAAATACTGTGTAAGTCATTGGTTACTGCTTTCCAACATTCTTCACTAGATATATACATTAGATATCGCATAAAGGCTCTGAGCATGCGTCAGTACCGCCGCCATATTAGTCAGGGCCAGATGCCAGATTTAGCGCTGCTGCGTATGGGTTTAGTAACGAGCAAACAAACAAAACAAAAGATAAAGACAGAACATTTCATAGGTAAGATATAGTTTTTTACGATTTTTTATGTTATTTGTTCTCAACAAGTAACGTTATTAATGATGATACAGTCACTTACTGCACTGACCATAAGGCAAAGCAGCACCAACATGCACTAAATATTCTGCTTATGCTAGTTTTGTTGAAGAAAACCAGCAAAAATGTAAATGAAATATGACAAGATGCTGCGCTGCCAGAAACGTGTATTTTTGTCGGCTAAGTGAACGTTAGTTTTTGAAGTAACTTATAAGGGTGCCTGATAACATAACAGTGCCTGCACCTCAATGTGCACACTGTCCACCATAAATTATTGAAGATAACAGATGTTATATACCATTTAGATCAGAAAGGTGTATGCACATTGAGACACAGGGATATCGATGGTTCACACGAGTCGTTCATAATGGGGATTCATTCACAAACGAATCACTCCCGCCGTAAGAAGTGTAAAGGGGATGTGTTTCTGGACACATGGATCAGACCAAATTTAACAGGGAGGGAGGATAATACATTTTCATGCACACAAACACATGCTCTTTGTCTGCAATGCCCGTGCGATCGACTCACTGATTCATCCATGTAGAAAAGTGATCATGTAAAATTATGATTTTCGTAATTTAAAAAAAATTTGCATACAGACCAGTGGGAAAACTCCCGATCATAGATATATGTATATATGTGTTTATATCTATGACTCCGGATGGCCAGTCCGCCACTGCACCTTGGTCCCACATTCATTTAAAAGGAGCATTACCCTGTACCAAGATGGCAGCTCTATTGGCGCATTCCTTCCAATCTAGTGTATATATTATCTATGCTTCACTTCTCTACTTAGTGACCATGACTAAGTAAATAAAGCATGTCTTAGCAGTGTATAATGTGGACTCACTCTTGGTGACGCAGTGTTCGGCGGGCAGCAGCCTCTTCTTCATGAGTCCCTGCAGCACCGAGCGCACAGACGGCCGATGCACCAGCTGCAGCACGAACAGATGAGACTACAGGACAAAACACCACACGTCAGCACACAATCTCAACTCATCTTCATTTCTATAGAGCTTTTTACTGTGTAGATTGTGTCAAAGCTGCTTAACACTGACTACGTTTACATGGACATCAGTAAATAATAAGACAATAATATGATGAAGGTGTTTACATGAGTTGCTGTACATGTTATAGCACATAGATCGATTACAGGTCAAGTCAAATTTAAGACTTTTTAAGACCTTTAAGACCATGAAGAATGAAACTTCAGACTCATATAGGGCTAAACACTAGGGATTTTTAATAAAATATCTAATTAATTATTTCTTAGCCGCATATTTTAAATAATGTGTCAAAACAAGCAGACCTTAGATGTATACATACATTTTTTGAACATAACAAAAGTGTTTAAAAGCTAAATGTAAGCAGAACAGACTGTTATAACATTAGTTATGGATAGTTTTGCTGAAAGTTTTATTGAGATGTGTTGGTGATTGTTTATGTAAAGCTACCCAATCGATCCAACACACATTCAAAGGAAAATCAAGACCCATTTAAAACGATTTAAGACCTACAAGACAATTTCAGTGAATTTAAGATGCAGATACTCTGGATTAATGTCATTACGTCAGCATTCGACACTAGTTTCCTCCCGCGTTTGACGCAACAACAGTTGGTGTTCGTCATATTAGCGCCATATATGATTTTGGCCATCTCGTTTTTCTCACTCTATGCGTGCAAACAGACGATGGTGGATACTCCTAGCTTGTCTGTCAGGGGTCAAAGGTTATAATTTTGTAAAGGTCATAACCTAATGTAACGAGTTTGCATGTTAAATTAATCTCACGTTTTACATTTATAGTTCATGAATGATAAATAATGTAACATACACTTAAAAACAACCTTAAAAGACATGTTAAATCTGCATTTGGAGTCATATTCAGTGTAAAACCTTAAGTGTGGGACTTTAAAGAGCGCTGCTTTTACTCATGCTATCAATAGTGTTTACAGCAGACACTTTTACTCTACTCACACTACAGTTTTTAGCAATTAATGGTGTTTCTACAAGAGTATGATTGTGGTAATGCATCAGATGTGATGATCTTACGCAGCAGCAGGCGGTGACGGTGATCTGGATGGTGTTGCGTCCCGGCTGGCACACCTGTTTCAGGTACAAGGGTTTGTGGGACGTCTTGTTGTCTCCGCGCTCGATGGTCAAAGGCGTAGCATTGACGCTAACCTGCACCGACGCCGGCCAGTTAGTGTTCATCTGCCGGTCTTCATGATGATAGCACTTGAACTGCAGCTCCAGATCAGGCCTGTTGATCAAACACACACATACAAACACAAAATATAAATGTGTAATAAGGGTAATATACCAAAAACAATAATGATTTGTTAGCAGAATGCTTTGAAAGACACATAGTAAAGCTGTGTTAGCAGTAAGTTACTAGGGTAAAGTCTAGAAGGGATACAGCTGAGGACACTCGCATCAATATATCATGTTTTCTTTGTGACACTGTACAACAATTCATATTTTTACATTATTGTGAGGTTGAGTTTAGGGTTGGGGTAGACGTTAATAAAACACAATTAATAGCTTAATAAATAATATAAATAGTTCTTGTTAACTTCTGTCTGTTGCTGTATCCCTTCTAGCAACAACGACTCACTAGGCTAGTCTCCACTCCCCCAGACCGTCCAGTGGTTGTAACAGTAAGAAAAGCCTTATTTTCGCAGTGTAGTGAAGTAAAAGCTGCAGTAAAAGCGTGCTCTGACCTCATCATGAGTGTTTTGTAGACGGAGTCGCGCAGCTGGAACACATGGTTACTGACGGCCAGGTTGTGCTCCAGTCTGAAGGGCTCCAGAACCACACCGTCTCGCACCGGGAACGTCAGACGCAGGTCATCACTGGGGTTTCCTGAGGATACAATCACTCACGCTTATTTGCATATTCTTATTTGAATATTCATACACAATACTAAAGCTTTTCAGAAAGAAAGAACAAACCCAAACCAAGCCCATGCCAGCAAATCAAAAATAAAATAAATAAATATAAGTATAAAAAAGAAATAATAATAATAATAAAAGCAATATACAAAAATAATAATAATAATAATAATAATAGCAATAAATAATAATAAATACATGCAAATGGGGGGTCTTATTTGCATATTCATGTTCATTTTATATAATACTAAACCTTTTCACATTTTAAAACACAAACCCCAAACCCAGCAAATGAAAAATAAAGAATAATAAATAAATATAAGTATAAAATAATAATAATAAATACATATAAATGTAAAACATTTATAATAATAAAAGCAATAAATAATAATAATAATAATAGATATAAATATAAACATTAAAAAAATAAAAGTAATAGCAATAAATAATAATAATAAATACATATGAATATAAAAGATAAATAATAATAATAATAATAATCATAATAAATAACTATAAATATAACATAAATAATAATAGCAATAAATGATAATAATAATAATTAAAAGTTTAAAAATAAATAACAATAAAACAAATAGATATACAAAAATAAATAATAATAATAACAACAACAATAAATTATAATAATAAATAAATAAATATTAAAATATATATATTAATATAATTGGGTGGAACCCAACTTTTTAGTTTTTTACAGTGTATCTAAAAACTCTATAGTTAGTGTGTTAGAATGCAGCGGTTTGTGACCTGTAGGGGGCTGCAGAGCGCTGATGCTGGGCTTGACGTCGTGCAGAAACGGTGATTTGACGTCTTGATTGGGGGACATGTAGGGCATGGAGCTGCCGGGGGTCATGGGGGGCGTGGGGTTCCCTGGCAGAGGAGAACTGGGGTATCCTGGCATTGCTCGGCCCGGCTGCGCACACACACACACGCACACCAGACAACATTAACAACACTGCAATATCGTGATTTACAACTCAAGACCATCATTAGTCAATTACTGTGAAATATAATGGCATCATCTACGCAAACTAACCTGTAGCCAATTAGGAAAAACATTTAATAAGAGGCCAAATAATATTGGTCTTAGTAGTTTTTTAATTTATTAAAAAAATTATTTTTAATGGATTTTAATTTACATTATTTTATTTCAAATTTTATTTTATTTTAGAAAATGTGTATTTTTATTTCGAGCCAAACTATAATAAATCCTTAATGGGGCGAATAATTAATTAATAATCAATCATTTTATTTATTTATTTTTAAATCTATTTTAAAATTTTTGTACGTTTTTTATTTCTTTAAATTATTTAATTTAAATTATTTATATTAACTTTATTATTTTTCATTGATCAAATTTGACTTATTTTAATTCAATTGTATTTATTTTTGTAAATCGTTTATTTTCATTTACTTATTTGAATTATTTAATTTGATTTATATTCATTACTTTTAATTTGACTATTAATCCAGACTCAACAGTGTCCACCCAGTGATATGACTACTGCAGGTGCACGATATCAATATTTTTGTGCAATCAGTAACTCGTTTAACACATTATCTGTCCATCTTTCTGTTCACAACACATTCAGACTGAGTGGAGTTTGACCTAAAGTCCGACTGCGGCTCTCACGGCATGGTGAAATATTAACAGGCAGAGTCCTGTTTCAGCACACACACACACACACACACACGCACACACGCACACACACACACCCCATTGACAGTGGGCTGGTTGAAGCTGCTATATCCTCCAGTGGTCACTGCAGAGCTCAAGCTGTGGTTGTTCCCCTGACCGTTAAACTGCTCCGCCTGCTGAACAAACAAAAATCATCAGCTTCACAAACACACAAAACAACACTGAACATCTGATTTGTTATTTGATCAAACTGATGCTCGTACACTAATGCTCGACTACAAAACTGATAAAGCCAAAACGTGATCAGCAAAAGTGACAAAGCACATCAGCAAGCAGTAAATCAACTTCTGAATGACTGAAGAAATACTAAATGAAGACTTTGGAGTGGCCTAGTCAAAGTCATGACCTGAATCCAATTGAGATGCTGTAGCATGACCTTAAAAATGCGGTTCATGCTTGGATTTGAATAAACAACATTTCTGCAAAGATGAACACTACACACTAATAATAAACAGCACAGGTGTTATGCGCACTG
>CAIGQV010019871.1:1074376-1082350 GCA_903798115.1 Danio jaintianensis | reverse complement strand
TATATGTTACATCCTGCTTAAATGTCCCTGTTTTGGGACAAAATGTAAAAATATAAAAAATGGGTATTTGTTTTATTTATCTGTACTTTTGACTTTTTAATTTTATTTTAAAGTTAATTTAATGTAATTTAATTCAGTAATGTAAAGATGTTACTGTTATTTAATTTTAATCTGAAAACATTGTTCATTTCTAGTTGTTGCTAGATTGCACTGTATACTGTATCTTAATGTGACATTTTTCCCAAATCGTGCAGCCCTAATTAAAACTAAGAATCAATTAACATGGACAAAATTACACAGCTTTTGAAAAGACAGGTTGAGTAAACGGTGCCTGAATTTAAATGTTTTGTGTGAACTGTCCCTTTAAATGCAACAAGCACTAGCCTAAATTCCAGCTGATACTATAATGACGTCGCCGGCATGGAACGTAAGGAGCATCGATGTTTCATAACACATCTGCGAACGCTTTATTTGTTTGTGTCTGGAGGAGCAGCAGGCCAGAGCCAGCTCATAGCGGCAGAAGGGAACAGACCATAGGTGCGTCCCAAATCACAGTATTCTAAAGAGAAAGAGTGCACTTTAAATACTGGATGGTGTACTTATTCAGCTGATTAACAGAAGTGGGTAGCGTTGAACTCTTCATGCATTTAACAGTCCTCATAACGGAAGGGGAGGAGCTATTGGCTGCTAAGCAGAAGGGGAGCTATCAGCTGCAAAACAAGAGGAGGAGCTATCAGCTGCCAAGCAGAAGGGGAGGAGCTATTAGAGGTTATACGAAAGGGGAGGAGCTATCAGCAGTTAAATGGAAGGGGTGGAGCTACCAGTAGCTAAGCAGAAGGGGAGGAGCTATAGTCAGCTAAGCAGAAGAGGAGGAGCTATCGGGAGCTAAACAGAAGGGGAGGAGCTATTGTCAGCTAAGCAGAAGGGGAGGAGCTATTAGCAGCTAAATGGAAAGGGAGGAGCTATCAGTTGCAAAGCAGAAGGGGAGGAGCTATCGTTAGCTAAGCAGAAGAGGAGGAGGAGCTATTAGCAGTTAAACGGAAGGGGAGAAGCTATGGGCAGTTATGCAGAAGGGGACGAGCAATCAGCAGCTAAGCAGAAGGGGAGGAGCTATCGGCAGATAAATGGAAGGGGAGGAGCTATGGGCAACCAAGCAGAATGGGAGGAGCTATCAGCAGCTAAGCAGAAGGGGAGGAGCTGTTGGCAGTTAAATGGAAGTGGACGAGCTATCAGCCACTAAGCAGAAGGGGAGGAGCTATCAGCAGCTAAGCAGAAGGGGAGAAGCTATTGGCAGATAAATGTTAGGGGGAGGAGCTATCGGCAGCTTAGCAGAATGGGAGGAGCTATCAGCAGCTAATAGAATGTCTAGGTTTTTTTGTAAATTGCTTTAATGCATAAAAATGTAAAAAACTAATTTTTTATGATATTACATTTTATTTGAGGCGCCTTTCAAACCACTCAAGGTCACTGTACATAAAGACACAATAAATAAAAAACAATAAATGACCATAAACAATAAATAAACCCCCTGCAGTTACAAAATGACAGCAATAAAATGACAAACAAATAATATTCATTCATTCATTTTCTTTTCGGCTTAGTCCCTTTATTCATCAGGGGTCGCCACAGTGGAATGAACCACCAACTTATCCAGCATATGTTTTACGCAGCGGATGCTCTTCCAGCCGCAACCCATCACTGGGAAACACCCATACACACTCATTCACACATACACTATGGACAATTTAGCTTACCCAATTCCCCTATAGCGCATGTGTTTGGACTGTGGGGGAAACCGGAGCACCTGGAGGAAACCCATGGCAACACGGGGAGAACATGCAAACTCCACACAGAAATGCCAACTGACCCAGCCGAGGCTCGAACCAGCGAACTTCTTGCTGTGAGGCGATTGTGCTACCCACTGCGCCACCGCGCCACCCCAAACAAATAATATAAAACATAAAAAAAATAAAGGTTCCGAAGTTAAATTACATCTGTGAAGTTTTCAGCACTCTTAAAATCCTTCTGCATAAGACACACACACAAACACACGCACACGCACACACACACAAAGAATATAAAATATATAAAAAAGAAAAGTCTGCGGGTTCTGTCTGTGCCTGGTTATTAGCGGAGCAATCCAGCCATTCTCAGAGACAACAAAAGGTTGAGTGGAAGTTGCACAATAGAGCCCATTCACTGGCCCATATCAGATTTCTTCACGGGCATCAGTAAAGGCTTTATAAGAGCCCAAAGTCTCGCTGTCTCCAACTCATTTCCCCATTGGAGCTGGTCTGAGTCCAGCAGCACTGAATGCAAATGGCGTCACATTGTATTGATTTTCCTTTAATGACTTTGTTACGCCTCTGACTGTCCTTTGCAGAAGCAGAGCTGGCTGGGTGAAGGCCTGTGCTTGATAAACTTGTCTGACTCCTGCGTGTGTGTGTGTGTGTGTGTGTGTGTGTGTGTGTGTGTGTGTGTGTGTGTGTGTGTGTGTGTGTGAGTGCAACGTGACCGAGTCTGCACACAGCAGCGTCTTTCTCTCTCTCTCTCTCTCTCTCTCTCTCTCTCTCTCTGTGTGTGTGTGTGGAGGGAAACAGGTTGACTGACTGATGTTTTGGCTGATGAATGCTGACAGAGCCACTCGATGGAGACTAGCGCACAGAATTATTCTAATAGCGACCGAGCTATGCTAGCACAAAGCCAGGCCAAAGTTTCTTTCAAGGAAAGTCTGTTCATTCGGCAGCCATATTTGCAACTAGCTCATCCAAGGCTAAGGCTATAATGCTTCGTGTCTACACTAGGGCTGCACGATATTAGATAAATCTGACATTTTCTGCGATATATATTGCGATATGAATATAATTTCACCAGATAAATTTAATATTTGGACGATCATCAATTATAATAAATTACAAGCATATATACATATATATTTTTATATTTTTCATTTATTCATTCATTTTCGTCTGCTTTTCCGGGGCCGGGTCACAGGGGCAGCAGTCTCAGGAGAGAACCCCAGACTTCCCTCTCCCCAGACACTTCCTCCAGCTCCTCCGGGGGGATCCCGAGGTGTTCCCAGGCCAGCCGAGAGACATAGTCCCTCCAGCATGTCCTAGGTCTTCCCCGAGGCCTCCTCCCGGTGGGACATGTCTGGAACGCCTCCTTAGGTAGGCGTCCAGGAGGCATCCGAAACAGATGCC
The DNA here is from genome assembly GCA_903798115.1 of Danio jaintianensis. Lineage (NCBI taxonomy): Eukaryota > Metazoa > Chordata > Actinopteri > Cypriniformes > Danionidae > Danio > Danio jaintianensis. Next base: position 1,079,147 of record CAIGQV010019871.1, on the reverse strand, counting down.
CAAGCCACCTCAGCTGAGATCTCTCGATGTGGAGGAGCAGCGGCTCTACTCTGAGCTCCTCCCGGTTGACAGAGCTCCTCACTCTATCTAAAAGGGTGCGCCCTGCCACCCTGCGAAAGAAACTCATTTCGGCCGTTTGTATCCGAGATCTTGTCCTTTCGGTCATGACCCAAAGCTCATGACCATAGGTGAGAGTAGGAACATAGATTGACCGGTAAATCGAGAGCTTTGCCTTTCGGCTCAGCTCCTTCTTCACCACAACGGACCGGTACATCGACCACATTACTGCTGCCGCTGCACCAATCCGCCTGTCAATCTCACGTTCCATCCTTCCCTCACTTCGAACATGTGTAATAATGTGTTTTTGATTTAAGGTTGCCTTTGTTTTAATCTGGCAGGGGCAACAGATGGAAATGATCCCTTGTGGCTAACTCTGGCTTATTTACAGCTTTACCGTTGATTAATGAGCATTGTCCCTGCTAAATAAAATAAAATATAAATAAATGTTAAACAGGTTTTCTAGAGAGCATTCAGGTACAGAAATGGAACAATCAAGCGTAAAATAACATGGTCACCATTGTACAAGTTATTTTAAACGAATAACATTTAATCATGTCATTATCTTTTAATCTTTAATAAATGATCTAATCCTGTGATGTGACTGTTGTAGATACACACAATGCAATATTGATGCTTAAACAATATATTGTTCAGCCCTAGTCCACACTATGGTTTTCAACTCTTTCCGTCGTCCACACTAAAATGCCTGAAAGCGCTGTGGTTGATGTACTGTGCATGCACATAGATGTAAGACGCTTTTACCTGCTCATACCCGCCTGCCGTTTACTTACTTTCCGTCTCTTTGAAACAGTAAAATGTGTGAGCTGTGGTGTGCTCTGAACAGCAGCTCCAGTAAACAAATCTTTAATAAAGCTGTCAAAACACACAGCAACCAAAACATCTGCGACACAGTGTCCCCCAGCATGAACAGAATACACAAGACGTGTCACTCGTATAGTTTTGAATGGGGCAAAAAGCGTAACGGTCAATATGGTGAATGAAGCCCCGCCTACTAGTACAGGAGCCAATCATCGATCGCTATAGACTGATGATTCTCCGGGGGAGAAGCTCAGATCAGACGTGTGCTTTAACTAAGGTTTATGTGGTCAACAAACATACTGGAATCTCAGCGAATACTTGCCTCACAGACACAGGAAATATATCCAAATAAAGCTTGAAATCTCTACTTTTAAATGAAATACACTTGAACACAAATGTTTTCTGGTTTTGTAGTCTGTCTGAAATGAACGTGTGGTACAGTCCATCCTGTCAAACGCACATTACATGACAGCAGCAACTACTCAAACGCACACAAACTATTAAAGAAAGAGTCGCTGTCATTTCAGGAGGAGATTCGCCATCAAGATCAAGTTGTGGATTACTTCAGAAGACCAGCGCGATCTGATGATCATTATCAAGAGGATGATAATGTGTAGAACAGCTATAAATGAGGTTGGTGTCATGATCTCATTCCTTTCGAGTGCGCATTAGCTCGGGCAACCTGAAAATATGCCAATTTTGTTTGATTGGAAGGTTAAGAAACTAAACTTATGAGACAGTGCTGAAATGCTGAACTATCGAAAACTGCGCTGAATTCACAATTAAATAACATTTTAAATCAGCAACACAATCTGATGTGACCTGCTCCATTACTCTTGTAACTTGAGCTCTAATTACACTTAAAACACGCCATTTTTCAGTTTGCTACTGCGCATACGCAATGATTGGCACAACAACACCACACCACGTGACAATTATCCTGGACAGAGTTTCTTTCTTCATGTTGAACACAAAAGAAGATATTTTGAAGAAGACTAGAACCCTGAACTTCCAGAGTAGGGAAAAAAACGGATGGTTATAGGTTTCTAACATTTTTCAAAATATCTTCTTTTGTGTTGAACAGGAAGAAAGAAACTCATAAAGGTTTGAAACAAGTAAAGGCTGAGTAAATGATGACAGTTCTGGGTGAACTGTCCCTTCTCAATCCACACTGAGAAAGTTACAGTCCACTAAGGCTGGACAATATGGCAGAAATACTATCTCGATAATTATTTCCTATACTGAATGATAACGATATATATTTTGATATAAGTTGCTTCCACTTTTAAAAGAGTATCCCAACCATGACTGAAGGCAGGAAAGTGAAGCAGCATGACCTATTTTTGGCGACCAAAAATTCGGTGAAGCTCTAATATCAACACAATTATAGACTACTGTTGTTGCATATTTCTGCTGTGTGATTGGCTCTTAGGATCAATATGGAGTAAAAATGTCCAGAGCTTATCATCGTTATCGACATAAATTTTATTGCGATTCTATATGATATTGTTTATCGGCACAGCCCTACACATAATTTCTACAATGTTTACGTTCTAACTATATTCGACGAGATTCAACCGACAAGCAATGTGTGTGTCTGCGCCAAATGCAAGACGACAGAAACCTTTAAATACTAAAGCCATTCGTTTAAACATCAGCCACGGCACTCCCAACAAAATGGTAAGGATTATAATCCAATTAATACATATTTCATTATTAAAAGTGCATAGGCTGAGTGACCGATGTTGTTGGTTAGCACTGAGACACAGTTCTGACTTTCATTTTCTTTTAAATTTTATTTTCCTCAATTAAACATCTGTGGCACTGATATCTCGTAACATGTACAGACGTTTGTTATACACTGAATTGCATACAATTGAAAAACTGAAATAAAAGAAGATTAAAAAAGACAAAGGCTAGTCAGGGAGCATACATGCACTTAAATTCATTCATTCATATTCCTTCGGCTTAGTCCCTTTATTCATCAGGGGTCGCAACAGCGAAATGAACCGCCAACTATTCCAGCATATGTTTTACACAGCGGATGCCCTTCCAGCTGCAACCCAGTACTGGGAAGCACCCACACACACTCTCATACATTAGGGCCAATTTAGTTCATCAATTCCCCTACAGCGCATGTGTTTGGACTGTGGGGGAAACCGGAGCACCCGGAGGAAACCCACGCCAACACGGGGAGAACATGCAAACTCCACACAGAAACACCAACTGACCCAGCCGGGACTCGAACCAGCGACCTTCTTGCTGTGAGGCCACCATGCTACTCGCACTTAAATAATAAATAAATAAATAAATAAATAAACAAACAAACAAACAAACAATTACAAGCATACTGTAGACCAGTTGTTCTTAAAATGAGGGTTGGAACTTTACTCATGCAAAGCAACAAATATATTTGCGTAAACAATCTGATGACTAGCTGCAATCATGACGAGGCTCTCCACAAACCATCATCATCATCACACCTGCGTTAAAAAAGAAAAGCTCGTCCACACCCCAAATATTGGACAGTAATTGAGCAATTTGTCTTTTTGCTCATATATTTTGTCCATTCACTGCAAGGTGTGGTCTGAAATGGGAAACAAACAACGCCTGTCCTGTGACCAAAAGGCCTGAGGAAATTTGGGGACTTTTCTTACCTACATACACACATATGTATTTTTCTTTTTAAAGGTGCTGTATGAAGTTTTTGACTCTTCTAAAGCATAAAAAGACATAATATGTTTGCAGATATTTCAAAAACATGCTGAGTGAACATTCTTGTTTATCTGAGAAACAATGCTGAAGTCAGATATTCTGCTTTGAACATGTGTGTTACGTGCCGGAGCGTCTGTCATTGTTTTGGTCATTTAACCCGCCCACTGCCACTTTAGCCAATTATATTTCAGCACTCCGGGTTGCCTTGATGGAAAACAGCATATTTCATTCATTCAGTCAGGAAGGCTCTTAAAGCATGCGTCCGTGACCGAAATGTGACCTCCGGTGGACAGTAGCAGACTCCGAAATGAGACGCAGATTCAGAGTTCCACATGAGGTTATTAATTAGCAAATAATATAAATATTACGAGCGTAAACATTAGGTGAGCAGGTTATATTGTAACCCCGTGTCCTAACAACACGCTACGTGACGAGATACGCAGTGATGAGCAGTTTGGCTGTTTGCACCAGACGAAACACTACAGAAATGTAAATACAGCCAATCAGAGGCACAGAATATGCACTCACTCACCAAATGGTTTATAATCTAATGAATACATATTAAACCTCTTTAACATGATTAAATGTAGATGCTGAATCACTGATATGTGTTGGTTTGCATTATTTCACAGTTCTGAAGTTCAGTTTCAAAGGGTTTATTTTATTTTCCAGATCTGAGGTGAACTATCTGCTGCTGCTTTCAGTAGTACGGCAATAAATGTCATGCAAAACGGCATTCAGACTCACATTATTAGCATTGAACACTGAATAAAGCACATGAGGTGTACCTGAGCTGATCATTGTCAGTTCTCTGTTGTTCAGCTGTGAGAAATAGAAACCGTTTCTAAAATATATATTTCAGGTGTTGGTTAGGACAAAAATATTTCTTCTATCGAGTGCCGTTGCTTTTATTAAGAACATGATTTAAATCAGCCTTTAGGCTCGATCGTCAGACTCGCTCCTGTTGGTCCTCAATCTGGCAACCTGCACTTGCATGTGTTTTAATCCAGGAATGCAATACCTAGTTCAACCACTGGGTGTCAAACTTACACACTGCACCTTTAAATATAAAAAATATATAACAATTAGGTTTAGAAATGTTTTGAAATAGATAAGCAAAAGACCTGACAACAGATGTAAAACATTTTGATAAATGCAAAATAACCATTTATTTTAA
>CAIGQV010019871.1:1049123-1062798 GCA_903798115.1 Danio jaintianensis | reverse complement strand
CTGCAACAATCAGCACAACAACATTTCACATCTGCAACAATGGAGAGCTGCAAACCGACATTAATGACGCAAAGACCCTCACACACACACACACATTTATATCTGATCAGCATCTGGCAAACACTAAACCACATGACTTTGATGAACATGCTTAAATTTACTCTGTAAAAGCGTTTCTATTGTAGTTTGTCACATTTCTTCTTATCAAATAAAAAGTTAATCTAACTCAGTTGTGCGCTTAAGTTTTTTATACGCATTTTCAAAATGTATGCACATCTTGGCATTTCATTTAAGCATTTGGTTTATGTGATATTCCAAAATGTGCATAACAGATAGGTGGATGTAATCACAGTTACTGACATCACCACAGAAGGAAAACAACTCCAACATCGATTGCATTGATCTGTACCTTAACATATTTATGTTTGATCACAAAGCATCCCAGTTTACTCCGCAGTCATGTGATCCCATTAAAGCCTTTAACCACAGGCGGGCCGCGGGGGTCCCCACTTCATATGCTCCATCAGACATCTCAGACATTTAATCCACCGCAATTGATGACCTCAGAGCACAGAAATAGAGGAGGAAATTGACGTAAAGGGATTTTTTTTTAAGCTGTGCTCCAAATATAGGCTGGATAGATCCATACGTTGATTTCGACACTGCGTTGCATTGCTTACTGCGCGGATATAAAAAGAAACCCAGACCCCAGAGTACTGAAACACTGAAGCAGACAGAAAAGAGAGGGCATGGCTGTTTCTGTCTGTGTGCGCATTTATTGCTGCAATCTGGAGCATTTCTCCCACTTTGCAAGCACTAAACAATGGTAAACCTTACAAAACCACCTGCAGGACAAATGTTAGCATGCTTTATGTGTGAAATAGAGATGTAACGGTATGAAAATGTCATATCGTGATGATTATAGTGACCAAAATTATCCGTATGATCATGGTTTTATTAAATGGTCTTAAAAATAGACAAAAGAATGACCTCAGAAATATGTCTCACACACTTATTCCATCATGTTTTGTATCTAAAAATGAACAAACAAAAAACAACAGCTAATGTTTTTGGCTTTTTGCTATTTTGTGATGCACAACGTATGCATAAATGCACATTACTCCCACTTTGCAAGCACTAAACGATGGTAAACCTTACAAACCACCTACAGGACAAATGTTAGCATGCTTTATGTGTGAAATAGAGATGTAACAGTATGAAAAGGTCATATCGTGATGATTATAGTGACCAAAATGATCACGGTTTTATTAAAATGACCTAAACATTTTTCAAAAATATGTCTGAAACACTTATTCCACCAAGTTTCGTATCTAAAAATTAAACAAGTAAAATTTGAGGGTTTCTGTAAATTTGTGAATCCTTGGATCCTTACATTTTGGGTTTGTTTATTTATGTTTCATGTGCACTGTTTTTTGTGTGTGTGTGTTTTTAGAAGTACATTTGATTTTCTTATTTGGGACGATAACCATTTTCAAGGTTTACTGGTTTGGAAAAGTCAAGGTTTTAAAACTGCAAACATTTACGGTATATAACTATTTTATTTAGTTTTTTAGGGAAACAGTATCTCCAGCAGGAAAGGATCATCCACATCAAAAGCAACTGGTCAGCCCACGATTCAGCAAACATCTGAAAAACAAATCGCTTATAAACCAACATCCTATGCTGCTATGTGCATCCTATGTGCTATGGACCTGAACAGTGCAGTGGCTTTACTTTATATCCACAGAAAAGAAAGCCAAAAGATGCCTCAAGTTGTAAAGAAATCAGTGTTTTTGAAACTAATGAAGACAGCAGAAGTTAATGATTTAGTTTAATTATTCAGCCGGACATGTTTACTGCTCCAAAATATTACAAATGTTTCTTAAAATAAAATATATTGTGTTCAACGAAGAAAAAAAGGGGTAGTTTTTTACCCAGACATTTAAAAAGAAGATACTTTAGAGCAGTTATCACAACACCGTGAAACCGTAATATTTTTATCCAAGCTTATCATACTGACAGAATTTTATACCGGCCCCTAATCGTGATTAACATTTGAGCAAAATAATTATGATAATTATTTTTTCTCTTGGGCAGCACAGTGGCGCAGTGGGTAGCATGATCGCCTCACAGCAAGAAGGTCGCTGGTTCGAGCCTCGGCTGGGTCAGTTGGCATTTCTGTGTGGAGTTTGCATGTTCTCCCCGTGTTGGCGTGGGTTTCCTCCGGGTGCTCCGGTTTCCCCCAAAGTCCAAACACATGCACTATAAAGGAATTGAATAGGCTAAATTGGCCGTAGTGTATGAGTGTGAATGTAAGAGTGTATGGATGCTTCCCAGTGTTGGGTTGCGGCTGGAAGAGCATCCGCTGCGTAAAACATATGCTGGATAAGTTGGCGATTCATTACGCTGTGGTGACCCCTGATTAATAAAGGGACTAAGCTGAAAAGAACGAATTAATTTTTTCTGTTATAGTCCATTCCTAATTCCAACTCTAGCTGAAGGAACAGATTTGTGTGTGAAGGAATGGCTTTTATTCATCATTGTGTGAGGTCTGGATTAAATTACCTGCTCATCCTTTTGTTCGTACAGCAGGGCCTCTGTTGACACATCCCTACAAAACTGCTGTCTTCACACTCCCGCCCCGAGCCAAGGTCAAGCACAGTGTTTGTGCAAACCAAGGTTGAAAAATAAAGAGATAGCTTTCCGGGTGCAATGACTCTATTTTAAAGCACCGCTCCTGTGATACGGCACGCTACTAATGAAAGTGGCTCACCGTTATTACCGAGACACGTGCACGAGCGCTAGTAATCATTAACAAGTCAATTAAAGTCAGATGAAAAGACTGATATGAGTCACGTCTGTCAAATATGGCAGGAACGTGTGTTGGAGTTTGTTTAGATAGACTGAGCAATACTTCACAGCATGCTAACTCCATGCATCACGCTATGATGACACTGTTTGCTTAATTATGCAAGTGGCATCTAGTTGCCATCGTGAAAATACTACTGCACTGCATTTCAATCAAGTGCAAACTCTATAACCCTGTCAACACAAACACGGGTATTTTCAAAACTGTCCATCTTATGCAAACACAAGTGAGAGTAGCAGCATTAAAATGAAGTTAGGTTAGGGAACGTTCATATATATTGCAAATAAAAACCGTGAGGAAAGCACAAGGAGTGTCAACCACCAAACAAATCCTTACTCTAGTTCTGATACAAGGTTTATTTATGGAGGAAATTAAAACCTGATGTAGTCGTAGGGTGTTCTGCGTTTGTCGGACGCAAGTAGTCGATCGTTATTATTACTGATCGGTGTATAATAATCCATAGCATGTATGAAGCTGATGAAAGCCAAGCTTAACGGTCCAGATAAAACTGCTTAACATAAATTATAGTATTTATATCCAACAAATATGCAAGGTGCACTGATAAACATTAATGTCTGCAAGTGGTGTGTATATTATGTGTTGAGTAGGCTTTGTAATTTTAAGATAAATAAAATAAGATCATCCTTTTCTCATTACAGTTGTATAATACTTAACACTGCATCTCGATATTGTTCTGTAAATGTTACGCTTAATAACAGAGGCTTCAGCGCACAGTTTAATCTTCTATATTGGTTAGTTTATATAATATTAATCACAGTGCATTTTCATGTGGACAGAGATTTGGTGGGGAAAATACTACAAATTTATGAAAAATACCAGTGTACATGGCTTAATGTCAAAATAAACTCATTATTTGATTGAAGAGTTTAGAGAGAGAGGGATGTCTGCTAGAAATATTAAATGAAAAGTGCACCAGATGCATTGCTGATTACACATTACTTTTGTGCACTCAAAATGACAAAACAGTATGCTAGTACACTTATAAACAGAGTCTGATTTAAGATCAAAGTTGATCCACATGATCCTGATGCTTACATTCATATTTGCAAAAGAGAAATGCATGAATGGGGTGATGCAATATTTTATAAATTATTATTTAAAGGGCTATCTCAGCCAAAAATAAACTTCGGTCATCATTTACTCGCTTGTTCCAAACCTGTTTGAGTTTCTGTTGAACACAAAGGAAGATATACTGAAGAATGCTGGAAAAAACAGCCTTGACTTCCAGAGTATTTTTGCTTATACTATGAATGTCAATTGATGCTTTTTTCCAACATTCTTCAGAATATCTTTTTATGCATAAAAGAAAAAATTAAACGTATAAAAATATAGCACCACTTGAGTGAGTAAATGATAATAAAATAAATTTTTTGGATGCACTGTCCCTTTAAATGCATCAAATTATTTCACATTTCAATTGTGACTGCAAAATATGAATTATTTTAGCTTGCGTAGTATTATTAATTAGTATTAGTAACAACAGTAAAAATAAAAAGAATTATTATTGTTATAATAATTAAATTCATTTTTACAGCTAAAAAATATATATATATATAATACAGTAATATTTCACTATAAAATACAAAAATGCAAAAACTAAAAAATAAACGATATCATTTTACAGTAATAATTCTGTATTGTTTTCACAATTTTCATATACAGTTGGGTTATATGTGTTGCACGATACTGCATTCACGTGCTCAACAAAAATTACTGTGATTGGCCGAGAAAGTCATCAGTTCACCGAACTCACCGCTGTTTACTGAGTGTAACCACAGATACAGGAACACTGGAGCGTTTCAAAGCGTTTCTGTTGAGCATGTGAACACAATGGCAAATCAGCTCTGTTTAAGAACGCGCTCAACAGCGCTTAAATGTTAGCGGGAAATGGACGTTTTTAAAAATTCAGTATCGATTGGTACCGAATTACAGTATCGTTACAACACTAAAATGCATGGAGTTGAAGGTTATTAACATATAACTATAGAATTTTTTAAAAATGCTAAAAAAAACAACTCAAAAACCTTGCTGTCATTTAAAGATAAAATTTAACAAGATTTATTTACAATTGTTACAAGACTTTTATAATAATAATAATAATAATAATATGAATTAAGCCATTTTTTCAAAATTATACAATTACAGTGAAAGTCAACTCATTATGATTGTTAAAAAGGGCACTTTTTCGAGATGATTTATTTCCCTATTATTCTGTAGCCTGCTGTTTATTTCACCATGAACATACATTAAGAGGTGTATTCATTTTTATTTTGTGCTATACGAGATGGTTCATATAAATTACTCACACCAGTCTAGTGGGTTACATTTTATGGCTTTTATTTATCCAGTTTCAATCTGCAGCCTCAATCTGCACGCTTTTGTCAGCAAATATGACCCAATAACACCGCCGAAGCTCTGTCCATACTCTGAGCACATTTAATAATATTAAGCTTAGTCCTGAATCCCCGGAGAGCGGCGACACAAAGCCACGACACTCATCTTCAGCGGCGGAGCTTGACTTGACACTGCCATCAATTATTGACCATCTCCCTCCCGACCACAAGTGCTTTTAGTAAACATTTCCTTGACACACACAGCACACGAGTTAAAGGTCCAGTGGAATTAAAATAACATTTTATAGATGCTAGTATCAGTATGTTAGTCCTTAAGGATATCTATAAACTAGTGTGCTACAAAACAATGACCATATTTGCATTTAGAAGATATAAACATCCAAATCTTGCAGTTTGTCACTTCCGACTAAATGGATCAATGTTTTTTTTGACGTCGCCATATACTTCGGTTTCTCATCAAATCTTCTGACCAATCAAATGCTCTCTAGTGTCTGACATGCCCCACCCCCTTCTTCACATTGGCTTTTCATTTGATGCGCTTGAGCTCAACCACTCTCACTAGCAGAGCTGTGATAATAACCAAACACGATTGGCTGCTTTTTAAAAACGGGAGGAGGTACTATATGCCCCACCCTATCTTCGTGTTTCAATTGAGATTACCACAAACATCAAATAAAAATATGCACATTTCAAAGCACTTCACGAGAGCTTTATTTATGATGATTAGGTCTTGTACAATTGATGATTTCATCGTCGATACTGAAACGTCGCATGATGTCGAGTTTGGATTATAATAACCAGCCATCATAGTTCAGAACGTGATTTGTAGAGTCATCGCAAAGTTTAACACTAACAGAGTGAAAGATTTTCATTTCGATGCATTAATAAAACCTGTGACTGTGTGAGATTTCAAGCTAATTTAAGTTATAAAATTTGTCTTTAAACTTGTATTTAATTATATATGCAATGAAGACTCTATAGTGCTACTTTATATACACTGTAAAATATGCTGGGTTCAAAACAATTGATTTGCGTTGGGACAACATGAAGGAATTAAGTTAATTTATTAGTTTTTACAAATTTAAGTGGATTGTTTTATGTTCAATTAAGTTGTCCCCAAAAAAAAAAAAAAAAAAAATCAAGAATTGTGTTGTTTCTGCTCATTTTAAATAAGTAGTTTGTATGGTTATTTAATGTCTGTACATTAACACTTTTAGATTCGACAGAAAACCACAAAATAGGGTTCATTTGTATTGTTGTTCAATTGTATTCATCTATGCTCGTCATTTGTTTATTATATGGAATCAAGTTAACCTACACGTTTTTACAAATTTAAGTGGATTGAACATAAAACAATTAAGTTGTCCCCCAAAAAAAAAACAAGAATAGTGTTGTTTCAGCTAGGGCTGGGCCCATAAACGAAATTATATTGAATGGCGATACAATTTATGTTGTTGATAATGATAAGCTCTCGACTTTTTTTTACTCTATATTGATCTAAAAGCCAATCACACAGCAGAAATGTGCAACAATGGGAATCTAGAAGTGTGTTGATATTACAGATGCACCGAATTTTTGGCAGCTAAAAATTATCGCCCACCGAAAATAGGTTATGCTATTTAATGGACCCTCTCATTTTTGTGGCTTCAGTCATTGTTGGGATACTGTATTAAATCTGGAAGCATTAACGACATTATATATATATATATATATATCGAAATATATATCGTTATAGTTCAATATGGAAAATAATTAATCAAGATTGCATTTTTTGCCATATTGTCCAGCCCTTTTGTATTTGTATTGCTGTTTAATAGTATTCATCTATGCTCGTCATTTGTTTATTATATGGAGATACTCCCCTACTAAAATAATCCCAATCAATCTAAAATTATGAATTCATTTTAATAGAGATACAGTTCATCTTGTAAATTCCAATTCAATTGTGACTCAGCTGTAAGTCACTCTGAACAAAAGTGTCTGCTAAATGACTAAAGGTATATGTATAAATCGCAGACAAACAAAACATGCAGTTCTTTCCAATATCGTGCAGCCCTAGTAATGATGATAACTAATGATGTCATCACTTCTATAAAAACCCAACCAACGTCAGAATCCTGATGCTGTTTGTCCAGATGGCGGAGGTCCTTATCATAATTGAGTGATCTATCACCAGCGCTGTTTCAGAATGAGACACCTCATGCAAATGAGGGCCCAAAAATACAAAAATCTGCAATCTGTGGCCATCCTGTGACCCCTGGGGATGGGCAGAGGGGCATTTGTCGGCTACCTGGTCTGTAACCCACAAACACACACACACACACACAGAGTGAGGTTTGTGCACCACCTTCTCCATCTGTCCACTTCACCTGCTGTGTGTGACCGGCCTCAACGCCTCCACCAACCTGCCTGTAGGTGCTGCCAATATGTAAAGCATCTGGGTGGAGCGCTCTATCATGATGCTAATGCAAAAGGTATTGTGATGCGCAAGGCAAAACCCCCCTCCCATGCTGGCCGGTGTATGTGGAGCAACTGGGTTTCAGCTCAGATCCCAATGAATAAAGAAAAACATGCATTAGATCTCATATCTAACACCCTGATGATGATGATGATGATGATGATGATACTACCACTACTGCTAATGCAATGTGTCTGGCATTCACAACAAATAGCTTTACAAATACCCTGAAAGACTGAAATGCATTTAACAAACAGTTGATGTAATAAAATCTATGCTGCTGCTGTTGTTTAATGCAATACATCTCACTCTCATTAGATTAAAATCATGCTAGCATTGAGAAAGACTGAGAGTGAGCAGCTCAAACTGAGATATTCACACATATTTCAGAAAACAACCACAGTGTAAATGAGCATGCATTAAGCAATGCAGTCATTTTTGAAAGCACTTAAATGTACAATACACGATCACTTAACGTGAGATCAGGAGAATATTTCTCTGCAGTACATCCATACTCCATTATACAAAACATTTGTACGTTTATAACACATTATTATTGATTGGCTTTAGCGAATAGCGAAGAAAAGCAGGAAAGGACTATTTAAATCACCAAATGAGCTCTGGAATCAAACATATGGTGTGTTTGGTAACGTTAATCATCAAAATCACGTATGAAAAACACATTGCAGAGGATAAAGAGAAGCGGAGATTATAGCGGGCGCGCACACGCAGCACCGCCGAGCACCTCACCTTCCACTCCGGCTGCCCGAGGTTGATGTGTCCGGCTGGATGAGAGTCCGTTTTCGGCCTTCCTCGGCAGGAAAATCCCCTCGAAATGTGGATCAGAAATGAACGATCGGGATCCGCTTCAATCCTCGCGGGGTTACCGTTGATAAAAACGTGCCGTGCGCGTCTTTTTTCGGTTACCTCAGAAATCGGAAACCGCGCGAAGACGTTAAAACCGCACAAATTGGATCATATTATCCGCCAATGTATCCGGATATATCGGTATAATCGCCCTTGGCTCTCGATCGTCCAGCATGAGCGTGTTTTAATGCGGTGTTTTTGTGTAAATCCCGAAAGTCGCGGTTGTTCTGCTGCTCAGCTCCACCGCATTCCTCCCTCTGTTGCACAATGAGTCGCTATAATTTATTCATGAGATCATGGGATGGAGGAGCTGCTCTGTCGGAAGAAAGAGGGGCCGTTTTTCTCTTTCTTGCTCGCTTTCTTTCGTTCTGTCGTTCGCTCTTTCTCTCTTTCTTTCTCTCTTTTTGTCGTCGCCTTTCCCAGCTGACTGACTTCCCGAACGCGAGGCCGGAGTAATGGAGCGCCGAGAGATCGAGCGATCGGTGGATTGAAGAAGGGGGAGGGCGACGACTGTGCTGCGCTCGATTAACAACACACACATGTACAAGTCTAGAGGAGATACAGCTGCGGATACTCGCATCAATATAGCATAATATTTGTGACACTGAACAACATAATGAATATTTTACTGTGTAATGAATATTACTGTGAGGGTTGGGTTTAGGGTTGAGGTAGGCGTTAATAAAATACAATTTAATGTGTAATCTAATAAATAATATGAATAATACTCTGTATAATTTCTGTTTTTATATTACTGTGATGGTTGGGGTGGGGTTGGCATTACTAAAATACCATTTAATGAGCAATTTAATAAATAATATGAATAATACTTGGTCTAATTACTGTTTTAACATTACTGTGAGGGTCTAGATGGGATACAGCTGCGGATACTCGCATCAATATAGCATAATTTTTGTGACACTGTACAACAATAATTCATATATATGCATAACTGTGAGGGTTAGGGTAGGGGCGGTAATAAAATACAATTAATAACAATAAATAATATTAATAACTCTGTATTATTACTGTTTTACATTATTGTGATTAGGTTGGGGGCCACACGGTGGCGCAGTGGTTAGCACTGTGGCCTCACAGCAAGAAGGTCGCTGGTTCGAGTCCCGGCTGGATCAGTTGACGTTTCTGTGTGGAGTTTGCATGTTCTCCCCGTGTTGGCGTGGGTTTCCTCCGGGTGCTCCGGTTTCCCCCACAGTCCAAACACATGCGCTATAGGGGAATTGATGAACTAAATTGGTCGTAGTGTATCAGTGTGTGTGTGTGTGTGTGTGTGTGTGTGTGTGTGTGTGTGAATGAGTGTGTATGGGTGTTTCCCAGTACTGGGTTGCGGCTGGAAGGGCATCCGCTGTGTAAAACATATGCTGAATAAGTTGGTGGTTCATTCCGCTGTGGCGACCCCTGATGAATAAAGGGACTAAGCCAAAGAAAAATGAATGAATGAGAATTGTTGAAATTTTTAAATCACAAGGGTTATTGAACCAAAATATTTTATTTTATTTTATTTAGTAAACTGGTATTATTAGTATTATTTATTAGTATTATTTAGTAAAACACTGGCATTGTGTTGTCAAAAACAAAACAAAAAAAAACGTCTGAAAATTACAGCATTTTGGTTATTTTATGCACTAAAAAATCTCTAAATGACAAACTTTTTATTTTAAAACTGTAATTACTGTCATCCGTAGTTCACAGAATAAAAAAATACATTTTACTCAAACAAAAACTATAACTCATAAATCCAAAGAAACAAAATAAAAAAAAATCCTTCTCTGTCTGTCTAAAACAACTACAAAAATTCTTCTAAAAAGGTGTTAATCTTAAATCAATTAGCATAACGAATAGACTGTTAATATGATAAGAGCTTGTCCACCATTTTGGCTCCAAAGAATCATATTGTTACGTTCATCAAAGGGATTTATAGTGAAGACCGAAGACATTTGAGCCAAAATGGCGCCCAGTAGCGGCATTTTATAAATGTTCGGTCAGAAGCGTTTGGCAGGCAGCCGCTGTTAATGCTATTATTTTACTGACATGCCACTGCAATTTCACACCTTTTTCCTTCATGCTTTTTCTTTTTGAAAAATGATTAAAAAGTGACTCAATTTACAGTTATGACTGTGTAAAACACTACACTGTTCAGAGGTGAGGTGTCAGTCAGATTATTATTCTATTAATTAACACTTTTATTCATTTGTGGCTGCGTTAAATTGATCAAAAGAGAAAAGTAAAGGCATTTATAATGTTACGAAAGATTCTGTTTCAAATAAGGACATGCTCATCTCTGAATCCTGAAAAATAAATGATACCACAGTTTCCACACAAATATGAAGCAGCACAACTGATTTCAACATTGCTAATAATCACAAATGCATTATATTAGATTATATGAATTACACAATACAGTATGTTACACTCTAAAAATGCTGGGCTGTTGTAATACAACATTGGGTTAAAAAGTGTTAAATGCTATTGAAAAAATTAATCCAACATTGAGTTTGTCTGTATTTAAACACACCCAATATTGAGTGTACACATACATTATATTACTCATTCATTCATTTTCGGCTTAGTCCCTTTATTCCTCAGGGGTCGCCACAGCGGAATGAACCGCCAACTTATCCAGCATATGTTTTACACAGCGGCTGTCCTTCCAGCTGCAGCCCAACACTGGGAAACAC
The DNA here is from genome assembly GCA_903798115.1 of Danio jaintianensis. Lineage (NCBI taxonomy): Eukaryota > Metazoa > Chordata > Actinopteri > Cypriniformes > Danionidae > Danio > Danio jaintianensis. The sequence continues at coordinate 1,051,533 of CAIGQV010019871.1, read as the reverse complement.
CCATACACACTCATTCACACACACTCATACACTACGGACAATTTAGCTTTCCCAATTCACTTGTAGGGCTGCACGGTGGCACAGTGGGTAGCACAATCGCCTCACAGCAAGAAGGTCGCTGGTTCGAGTCTCGGCTGGGTCAGTTGGCATTTCTGTGTGGAGTTTGCATGTTCTCCCCGTGTTGGCGTGGGTTTCCTCCGGGTGCTCCGGTTTCCCCCACAGTCCAAACACATGCGCTATAGGGGAATTGGGTAAGCTAAATTGTCCGTAGTGTATGTGTGTGAACAGAGCGTGTATGGATGTTTCCCAGTGATGGGTTGCAGCTGGAAGGGCATCCGCTGCGTAGAACATATGCTGGATAAGTTGGCGGTTCATTCCGCTGTGGCGACCCCAGATTAATAAAGGGACTAAGCCGAAAAGAAAATGAATGAATGAATGAATGAATTATATCAGCATAAAATGATTTTTGAAACATCATGTGACTCTGAATACTCTAAATGCTGGGTTGTCTTTACTCAGTTTTGGGTCAAATATAGACAAACTCAACACATTCATTCATTCATTCATTCATTTTCCTTCGGCTTAGTTTCTTATTCATCAAAGGTCGCCACAGCGGAATGAACCGCCAACTATTCCAGCATATGTTTTACACAGCGGATGCGGATGCCCTTCCAGCTATAACCCAGTACTGGGAAACACCCATACACACTCATTCACACACACACTCATACACTACGGCCAATTTAGTTCATCAATTCCCCTATAGCGCATGTGTTTGGACTGTGGGGGAAACCGGAGCACCCGGAGGAAACCCACGCCAACACGGGGAGAACATGCAAACTCCACACAGAAACGCCAACTGACCCAGCCGGGACTCGAACCAGCGACCTTCTTGCTGTGAGGCCACAGTGAGACACCACTAAGACACCGTGTCGTGCCCTTTAAGAGTTTAGTAAAAAAAATATATTTTCTTCAACGATGGTGTTTTTAAAAAAAGCACTGTCAATGATCTGCTTCCGTGTGTCTGTCAAGCGCTCTTCCTCTTCATGCAGTGATATAATTGTTACTCCTGTGCTGTTCAGATCTGGACTCTGCCCTAGTCAATAATACAGACCCTTTACTACACTGAGGAGACGGACTGTACCATGTGTGTGAAGCACAGGGGTGTCAGATTCACACTTCAGCCATATTTAAAGGGACAGTTCACTCAAATGTTTAATTCTGTCATCATTTACTCACTCGTTTTATAACTTTATGACCTTCTTTCTTCTGTTGAACACTAAAGAAGATATTTTGAAAAATGCTGGAAACCTGTAACCATTGACTGTAGTATTTGTTTTATGTTCTACTATGGAAGTCAATGGTTACAGGTTTCCAACATTCTTCAAAATATCTTATTTTTTGTTTAACAGAAGAAAGAAGCTAGCAAAATAATAACTTCGTAAAATAAGTCAAATAAAGGAAACAGTCCAATAAACTAACTTCAAAGCGAAAACAAGATTATTTTTGATTATTTTAATTACATTTTACTTATTCCACTGGCAGTTTTACAGAAAAACTCACTTAATTTTGACTCAATATTTCGGAAAACAAGACAATATTATTTACTTCTCTACAAAATGCTTCTTGATTTAAGTATTTTAGATATCTGAACTAGAAACAAGATAAAAACTTAAATAAGAAAAGCTTTTTTGCAGTGTATATAGAAAGTAAATTAAATTTTTGGGTGAACTTTAATAATCTGAAGCGTTTATAAACAATTATGAGTATCTTTCCTCTGTTGAACACAAAAGAAAACATTTTGAAGAATGCTTAAAACTGGTAACCACTGACTCCCATAATATTTGTCCTACTATGCAAGTCAATGGTTATAGGTTTCCAGCATTCTTCAAATTATCTTCAACAATGGATATTTGTGAATAAAGAGTGAGTAAATTGTCATTTTTGTGTGAACTATCCCTTTATGTCACGCTTTAAATGCATCAAACTCAAACACAAAGCCATGGAGTGAATGAGTTGAACTGTTCTCACCCCTGCGGAGGAATGGTACGGCCCACGCCAATGGCAAGAGCACATCATGGGAATCATCCAGCAGAGAGAATGGGGGGAGGCGGGGGAGCGAGGACTGCATGGAGCTGCTGAGGAAAGAACAATAGATCTGCAGTCCTGATGAGCATGACTGAACGCCAAAACCCAGAGCTGCAGGAGAAACACACACGCACGCACGCACGCACGCAGACGAATGAAACACAAAGACGGTCAGCTGAGCAGGTGAAAAGGAGACATGATCAAACGGAGGAGAAAAACACACCATTTATGATGATTTTCATGAGGAAACACTGTGCTATTTTGGAAGCGATATGACAATCTTAATGCACTCTGTCTCACTGAAACCTGGCTGAAACAAAAT
>CAIGQV010019871.1:1008317-1033315 GCA_903798115.1 Danio jaintianensis | reverse complement strand
ACACACACACACACACACACACACACACACACACACACACACACACAGACAGACAGACAGACACACAGACACAAACACACCGTCACTATGTGTTGGACTGGGCAGTAATATGACAGCAGACGGGCAGGATTTTACCGGGCAGCATCTCCTCGAAGCTGGACTTGGCCTCTGGGTGGCGCAGCAGAGATTTGGGTGTGAAGATGATGAGCTGCAGAACAAACAGTAAGAGATTGAATGTACATCGTATCTGTTAACACACACACACACACACACACACACACACACACACACACACACACACACACACACACACACACACACACACACACACACACACACACACACACACACACACACACACACACAATAATATAAACACTTAATTGAAAATGCATTATATACATAGACCTCATACACATCACCTTTTTGGAAAGTACACTATATTGTATAAAAGCAATTCAAGGTCTGTTATTCCTAGATGACAACAGATGAACAACAGTGAATGCGTTCATCCATACACTTACATCCATATTCATATGTGTCTGCTCGTCTGTCACACCACGCTTTTACCCAGTTTGGCGTCGTCTTGCGGTTTAATAATGCGCAGGTTAGTGTATACTCCATCAGCTGTTCTCGTTTCTGTCAGCTTTGTGTTTAATTAAAGATTTAATAAACTATCACGGCTCAGAACAATGTTTTGTGTCTAATGTGTATGTTTTGTGGCCAGTAGCTGTGTAATAATCAGGATAAAGCACATCCAGGCGGTTGTTAAAGCCTTCAGTCTTCTCTAGCAGTGCTGCAGTGCTTCACATTGGGCTGGTGATAAACCTGTCAGGCTTTATTCTGAGAAAACAACCTCCCAGATCTACTTTATCACTAACATAACATTCGTTGGAATGTCACGACTGACCAATCAGAATCAAGTGTTCCAGACAGCCATGTTATAACATTAGTTAATGCACCGTGAGTCAGGGCACCAAACAAAACACACAAGGCTTAATTATCATTGACTTTAAGACTCTTTAAGCTATAGCTGACATTTCTGTGTTATTGTTGATGAAATAAACCTGTATAGATGACCATCGCAGTGAAAAGTCTCTTACTGGTTTTCTGAAGGGCAGCAGGATCTGTCTGCGCAGCACGTGGAAGTAGTTTGCAGGAGTGGAGCAGTTCACCACAATCCAGTTACAGTCATACAGCTGCCGGACCGCAAAGTCCTCCGTGATTTTCTGTGGAATATTAAAGTCAAAATTGAGTTGTTTTTTTTTAGATGTTAGCATCAATAAGTTAGTCTTAACCAAAGATGCCCAAACTAGGGCCCGCAGGCCAAAGTTGGCCCATGGTAACCTTTGATTTGGCCCGCCATCTCATCTGAGAAGAGAGGGAGAATGATAGGGATGATTTAGAGATTGTCAATTCAAATTTAATGTAACCCTTTGTTTGTTTTATTGTTAAAAGCTAGCTGAAATTAAATGTCTCAATTAAATGGTGTAATTTAATCAGATTTAGTTTAAATGTACATACTTTCGTCTGACAATGCAGAGACTTTGGTGAGCAAATCAAGTCAAAGGCAGATCCTGCTTGACCAGTGTATTCAGTGTAAATTGTATGACATTATAATTTGAACGGCATCTGCGCTTATGTTAGTCTTTTTTTTAAATAATTAATATTCCCGAGGTTTCCATAATCCTGGACCAGGCCGTATTCTGAGCAGCTGCTGTGGTGGTCATGGAGGAGTGGAGAGCTTGAGACTGTTCCTGTAAGACCCCAGTGACAGACGAGTCTTTGCATTGATCCTGAAGGGCCAGCCTGTACACCAGCCGGTGACCTCTCCCACCTGCAGCTTCTCCATGATGGACGTCCAACGTTCTCCAGCCTCCGGTGCCTAGACTGCAGCTCTGCACAAGACGTTTGGCCATAGGAGAAATGGTTGTGCCCAACTGAGCCTGGTTTCTCTCAAGGTTTTTTATCCTTCACTTTCTCAAATTGGTGAAGTTTGTTCCTCCACTGTTGCCACCGGCTTGCATGGTTCGGGACTTGTGGAGCTGCACATCGATGGATTTGCTCTTCAGTGTTTGGACTTGCAGCAGTGAAAATTAAACCACACTGAACTGAACTTCAACTCTGAAAACTGGACTGACACTGTTTCAATTTACTATAAGCTTCTATGTTAAGCTACAATCTACATTGTAAAAGCGCTATAGAAATAAAGATGAACTGAATTGAATTGAATTCAGCATTGAACTCCACTGTCTGATAAACATGATTATGTTTTTATTGCAATAAGTTATCATTTAAAACATTATACTGCATTAGTTAATACCATTCAAAGTAATGTTTTATATTTATTTTGAAATATTAGGAAATAAACTAGGAAATTACCCATGGCAACTGTAGTTTGGCATATTTACCTTCGGCCCACGGCTCTCAATGGGACTTGGTTTTTGGCCCTTCATATGAAAAAGTTTGGGCACCCCTGGTCTTAACCTTCATGTTTGTTTTGAGCTCTAAATGACCCCAGACCTCTTTAAGTGGGAAAAAACATACATATATATGCATTATATCCTGATGTTTATTATTATTGATATTATTTATTAATTGTAATGCATCTGATGTCCTGTATAACATGACTGAATGTGTGATATTTTGGGTAAATTTTTTAAATAACATACATAGTACATCTGTGTATATGTATGTATGGATGTTTGTATGTGTGTGTACAAATGTGTACATGTATGTATTTATCTGATTATTTTGGTTGTTTACTTTGTTCTATTTGCTAACACTTTGTGTTTATTTTGTTTTCTGTATCTGTTTCTATATTTTTCCTGATATTGATGTTGTTTTTACTATTCGTTTATGCTTGTGAAGCACTTTGAGTTGCATGTTATGTAGGAAATGTTCTATACAAATAAAAATGTGTTATTAGTATTATTATCTATTATCTCTTTTTTTGTGTGATTTTACTTAAATTATGAAGCTATACAATTATTTCTGTATTGACTTGTTCTTTCTATAATGCACATTTCTACTTTGTTAGATGTAAGAGTTGATTATACACTTATTTCCACCATTTCATTTATTCATTAAGCTCAGGATAAAGAGAAATGAACATTAAAGTATTCCTTTAAAACTACAGTTATCATTTGCACATATTGATCACTTGAGTTAAAGTAACCACAAACAATGAGGCAGTGTAGAAAACCTCATCATAACAGAAACGTTAAGGTTATTCATATTAATATAATATACTATAAGCTAGTGCACTGCAAAACAGTGGAAAATTATATAATTTGGAATATATTAACATTCAAACCTTGCAGTTCATTGGCTGTTCTAGTAAAAGAGGATGGAGCTACAATATGCCCCGCCCTGTCCTTTAGGTTTCAGCTGAAATTGAAATTGAATTTAAAAGCCCTTCAGGTGACTTTTAAGCACCGAATTGCAATGATATTAACAATAAAAGCAGTGTTTGTACCGGGAAAACATCAGGATCATCATTGCACATCTGCAGGAATCTCTCAGGCCGGGCGGACGAGTGCTCCGGGCCCTGGAAACAACAGAAAGGAAATAAAATAAGCAAGATAGATTTTAAATAATTATATAACACTCTAATATTGTGTTGGTCATGTGATATAATGATTTATTGCTTGTCTTTAAATAACACAGAAGATAAGAGCTGTACATTTCTATCGTATGCATTACGTTCTAACCATAAAATGTTTTTTTCTGTAATTTATAATTATATATATATTTTTTTTTATTTACATGAAATTGCTATAAATAAATAAAAAGGAAAACATTAGGTGTACTTGGCAGCGCTGTACCACAATAGAAAATGGCCAAATGTAAGTTTTTAGAAATAGTTCCTAAAAGTGTTATGATATTGCTTGTTAACACATCACATGAAATAGTTAATCACAATAGTGGTCAAAACAAATAGCAATGCCTGTAATTACAAAAAAACAAACAAACAAAAATGTTGAATCCCTGTAACTGCAAAAATATAAAAAAATAAATATATATAAAACAAATTGCAGTCCCTGTAATGACAAAAATAACCTCAATTTAAAAAACAAACAAAAAATGTAAAAAACTAAAACAAATTGCAGTCCCAGTAATGACAAAAATAAAAACTCAATTAAAAAACAATATATATATATATTTAAATAAAAAAACTAAAACTAAAATTGCAATTCCTGTAATTGCAAAAAATAAACAAAATAAAAATTGCAATCCCTGTGATTGTAAAAAATAATTAATAAAAAAAAACTCTAGCACTCTTACTCTAGCACTTAATTCTTCTCTCTCTGAGCACAAACAAATTCCTTTGTATGATCAGCACTTCTCGTATGTGTTGCCTCTTCTTGTTGAATCTCTGAATTCCTCCTCAATTGTCACTTTGGACAAAAAAATTGTAATGCATGTAACTGAAAACTAAAAAGAAAACCCCAACTATAATAAAAACTAAATTGCAATCTCTGTAACTGCAAAAAAACAAACAAATAAACAGGCAAAAAACTAATTGCAATCCCTGTAATTGCAAAAAACTAAATAAAAAACAAACAAACAACGATAATAATATAAAAAAAAGATCCCTGTAATTGCAAAAAACAAACAAACAAAAAAAATGCAATACTCAAACTCAGTAAATACTTCAACTCCTTAAGAAAATAACTAATTGCATTTAGCTGAGTGTGTGCTGTAGATTGGAGAAACGCTCACCATGCCCTCCATGCCATGTGGCAGCAGCAGCACGATGCCGTTCTGCCGAACCCATTTGGCCTGGCCGGGGCAGATGAACTGGTCAATGATGCACTGCGCCGTGTTGTGGAAATCCCCAAACTGAGCCTCCCAGAGCACCAGAGCGTTTGGACTCGCCATAGCAAAGCCGAGCTCAAAACCTGTGATGGGAATAATGGTGTTATAAATAAAAGACATTACTTTTTTCAGTAACGAGTAATCAAATAAATGACTGTTTCCCCCATTACAACACTGTTACTGCTACTGACAATAAAATGTGGCATTAAATTGATAGCGATTTACTTAAAGGGCAGCTATTATGCAGAAATCACTTTTATGCATGGTTTAACCCCAGTCGTGTGTCAGCAGTGTGTGAATATCTCCAGCCTCTAATGGTGAACATGAATTAATTGTGTTTGTTCTAATCACACTTGATAAAAACAGTCTGCAGAAACACTTTGATTGACATTCTCCCTTTGTACGTGTCATCAGAGGGGGAAAGCCCCGCCCACTAGTGCCCATCTCTCCCTCATTAGCATAAACAGCAGCCCCAAGTGAGAAGCAGCCGTCTGTCAATTATCCATTAGAGTGTTTGAGCTGCTGAAGATAATGTCAGCATAGACTAAGAGGATTATAGATGTGGAGTTTTAGATGAAGCACAAATGAACAGCGACAGGAGTCTCCATAGACTGACAGAAGCATGAAGCACACACTCACACTGAAGCACACATGCACACCTGACCAGCACTGACAACACACACAGTGCTATTTTACATTTGTCACTATGATGACGCAAAGGCGTTTGTAGCTCCGCCCTCTTCTGAAATCTCATTTGAATTTAAAGCGACAGTCACCAAAATGCCACAATTAGGATCAAAGCCTAAAAGGGTCAGTTTCAGAGAGCTAGAGAACATTCGAAACAGCTCAAACTGAAACACACTCACTTCTGGAGACAGCAGAGATGCATTTTACATCTTGTAAAAAGAAGCATAACAGGTCCACTTTAATTTAGTTACTAAATTCGTTACTATTTGTGAGAAGTAACTAGGACTGTGCAATTAATCGAAATCGAATCGCGATTTGAAATGTTGTGATTAGCTAATCGCAAGAGGCTACGATATGAGTATATATTATTTAATTTCCCCCACCCAGAGCAAATGCATGACTGCCATCTGTGTGCGACAGTCTTACTAGCCAACTGAGTGAGCACATTTTTGTTCGGCCAATCAGAATAGTGCAACAGAACTATGCGGAACGCCCACAATAAAAAACAACAACAAACAAACAGGAAAGCGCGGACCAGTGGGATGATGGCATCTGCTGCTTCAAAAGCATTAATAGATGAATATCAAAGAAAAACAGCACGTCAGTAATATGGGAATATTTTCATTTCAAAGTCACAGACACCGAACAAAAACAGGACATTTGTAAGAGCTGTGGCAGAATTGTTGCCAGCAAGAGAAAAAACAACAACCAGCACCTAAAAAAGCCCCACAGGCGGCTCTATGAGGAGTTGATTGAGCTGAAGCTTAACTAAAAAAATTAAATGGCAAATCAAATCGAAATCGCAATATCTGTCAAAACACAAATAAATAAATAAATAAAAAAGATGTTATCCTCAAATCGCACAGCCCTAGACATAACCTGTAACTATAACTTATTAATTTCTTGAAGTAACGAGCCCAACACTGAAAATGTGTCACGTTTTTTCAGGTTTAAAGCCCAGACTCTATGGTTTACACCCACCGAGAACCCCGTACTCCGACAGAGAGCTGTTGCACACTGTGTAGGGCGCCTGGTTAGGGTCCATGTAGTTCATAGGGATGCATGTCCGCTTGTCCACATTCTGATCATGCAGCACATGATGCCGATGACTGTATGAGGAAAGAAAACATCAGACTCAAAATATGCAGATCTGGACAAAACTGTAGAGTAAATAAAGCTCACACTTCAGCTTTACACCATATTATACCATAAATATACACAGTTGAAGACGGCAACATGCAGTGTTCAGCATAAGTGAGTTGATTTATGCTGTTACAGTAACATTTTCTCCAGGATGCTTTACAGTAATATATTTGTGCAGATACATTAGATTAGTGAAGATCACAGTCCAGAAATTATTACACACAAATTAATATGATGTGGGAAATATAAAATTAATTGTAATAAACAGGATAAAGGGCATCGGGGAATTGATGAACTAAATTGGCCGTAGTGTATGAGTGTGAATGATGTTTCCCAGTCATGGGTTGCAGCTGGAAGGGCATCCGCTGCGTAAAACATATGCTGGATAAGTTGGCGGTTCATTCCACTGTGGCGACCCTGGATTGGTAAAGGGACTAAGCCGAAAGAAAATGAATGAATGTATAAACAGGATAAATCAAGAGAAAAATAAAAATATATACATTTTAGCTGAAATTTTGTAGTTATTTTGTAGTTTTGCAGCAATAAATGTAATTATTTAAATGTATCTTTCTATTTCCTAAAGATGTTCGGTGACCAAACTCTCTGAATATAACTATTTATTAAAACTGACTTGTTTAAATGCACCACTATATATAGTCTATATTCACTGAGAAATTGATAAATATATTAATTTTCAAAAGGGGTGTACTCATTTATGCTGAGTGCTGTATATCATATGGACAAAAAAGTCTATCATTTCATCTTATGCTCTATAATTTGTTTAATGGTGTTACAAAATACATTGTTTACAGGAATGCTTTTTCATAATTGATATGAGCACAATATTATACTTCAATACAGAGATGCAGGACGGCACGGTCGCCTAGCAGCAAGAAAGTCGCTGGTTCGAGTCCTGACTGGGTCAGTTGGCGTTTCTGTGTGGAGTTTGCATGTTCTGAAGATGTTTGCATGTAAAGAAGATGTGCTGTCCCGACCTAGAAGCACTGTTTATTAACTGTAAGCCTTTCTACTCGCCGCGTGAGTTCTGCTCGTTCATTCTCGTCAGTGTTTACATTCCTCCGCACGCGCACGCGGGCCTGGCGATACAGAAACTAGCCGATCAAATCACGGAAATCGAGCAACAACACCCGGACTCTGTTTTAATAATTCTCGGGGATTTTAACAAAGCAAAACTATCCCGCGAACTGCCAAAATATAGACAGCATGTTACATGTCCCACAAGAGACAGTAACATATTGGATCACTGCTATACCACAATAAAGGATGCATACCGCTCTGTCCAACGAGCAGCTTTGGGGCACTCTGACCATTGTTTGATTCATCTCATACCAACCTACAGGCAGAAACTGAAAACAGCCAAACCTGTATTAAGATCTGTGAAAAGATGGACTACCGAAACAGAGCGTGATCTACAATCCTGTTTCGACCTCACTGACTGGAGTGTTTTTGAAGCTGCTGCAAACGATCTAGATGAGCTTACAGAAACTGTAACATCTTATATCAGTTTCTGTGAAGACATGTGCATTCCTACCAGGACTCAACTCACATACAACAATGACAAACCGTGGTTCACTGTAAAACTCAGACAGCTGCGTCAGGCCAAGGAGGTTGCTTACAGGAATGGGGAGAGGGCCTTGTATAAGCAGGCCAAATACACACTGGAAAAGGAGATCAGAGTGGCAAAAAGGAACTATTCTGAGAAACTAAGGAGTCAGTTCTCTTCCAGCGACTCAGCATCCGTGTGGAAAAGTTTGAAAAACATCACAAACTACAAGAAACCATCCCCCAGCACTGTAGACAACGAACGACTTGCAAACGACCTGAATGAGTTTTACTGCAGGTTTGAGAAAACACCCCACACCCACTCTGAACTGCTCTTCACACCACCATCAACACCTCCACCACACCCCGTCTCCCCAACACTTCAGTTCAGTGAAGATGATGTGCGCCAGGTCTTCCAAAAACAGAAGAGGAAAAAAGCACCAGGCCCAGATTTTGTAACACCAGCCTGTCTAAAATCCTGTGCTGACCAACTGGCCCCCATCTTCACCCTGATCTTCAACAGATCACTGGAGCTGTGTGAAGTGCCCTCCTGCTTTAAACGCTCCACCATCATCCCCATCCCAAAGAAACCCAAACTTACAGGACTTAATGACTACAGACCGGTGGCGCTAACATCTGTGGTCATGAAGTCTTTTGAAAAACTGGTGCTGGCCCACCTGAAGGACATCACTGAACCCTCACTGGACTCTCTTCAGTTTGCCTACAGAGCAAACAGGTCTGTGGATGATGCAGTCAATATGGGACTGCATTATGTTCTGCAACACCTAGACAGACCAGGGACCTATGTGAGGATCTTGTTTGTTGACTTCAGCTCGGCTTTCAACACTATCATCCCAAAACTTCTCCTGCCCAAATTAACTCAGCTCTCCGTGCCCAACTCTGTCTGTCAGTGGATCAACAGCTTCCTAACGGACAGGCAGCAGCTGGTGAAGCTGGGAAAATTCTCATCCAGTACCCGCACAATCAGCACTGGCGCCCCCCAGGGGTGTGTCCTCTCCCCTCTGCTCTTCTCACTGTACACAAATGACTGCACCTCAAAGGACGCCTCTGTCACAATCTTGAAGTTTGCAGACGACACCACACTTATCGGCCTCATTCAGGACGGTGACGAGTCTGCTTACAGACAGGAGGTTAAGGAGCTGGCTGTCTGGTGCAGTCACAACAACCTGGAGCTGAACACGCTCAAAACAGTGGAGATGATAGTGGACTTCAGGAGAAACCCCCCTGCTCTCCCCCCACTGAGCATCATGGACAGCATTGTGGCAGCAGTGGAGTCATTCAGGTTCCTGGGCACCACCATCTCTCAGGATCTGAAGTGGGACACTCACATTGACTCCATTGTCAAAAAAGCTCAACAGAGGTTGTACTTCCTTCGTCAGCTGAGGAAGTTCAACCTTCCAAAGGAGCTGCTGAAACAGTTCTACACTTCCATCATTGAATCAGTCCTCTGCACTTCAATAACTGTCTGGTTTAGCTCAGCTACCAAATCCGACCTCCGAAGACTACGTCGAATAGTTCGGACTGCTGAGCGAATCACTGGTACAATCCTCCCTACTCTCCAAGAACTGTACTTATCCAGAGCAAGCAGAAGGGCTGCCAAAATCACTCTGGACCCCTCACACCCAGCACACTGCCTCTTTGAACTTTTACCTTCTGGTCGACGCTACAGAGCACTGTGTACCAGAACAGCCCGACACAGAAACAGTTTCTTCCCTCAGGCAATCCATCTCATGAACACTTGATGATAGTAATTATGGAACAAACATCACTGCTTGCTATACACTTTTTATACACATAAACACTTATTTAACAACATATTTCACATGCTAATTTGCACATAACAGCTGCTGTTGTATATAGTAATATTCCTGTACATACACTTGTCAATTTGTATATTTGCATTCACTACAACTTTCATTTTTTAAATATATTTATTATCTGTTTTTTGTCCTGTCTCTGTAATTCTGTTGCACTGTAGAAGCTCTGTCACCAAAACAAATTCCTCGTATGTGTGAACATACCTGGCAATAAAGCTCTTTCTGATTCTGATTCTGATTCTCCCCGTGTTGGTGTGGGTTTCCTCCGGGTGCTCCGGTTTCCCCCACAGTCCAAACACATGCGCTATAGGGGAATTGATGAACTAAATTGGCCGTAGTGTATGAGTGTGTGTGTGAATGAGTGTGTATGGATGTTTTCCAGTACTGGGTTGCGGCTGGGAGGGCATCCGCTGTGTAAAACATATGCTGGAATAGTTGGCGGTTCATTCCACTGTGGCGACCCCTGATGAATAAAGGGACTAAGCCGAAGGAAGATGAATGAATGAACAGAGATGCAGACAGAAACATGAAGAACAGCATCGAGAGAAACTTACATTTACATTTAATTTAGCCATATTTTTACTTTGAGTCTGTAAGTGTTTCATATGTTATTAATATTTATTTAATATTTCCACATTCTTAATCAAACATTTGACCTGAAGTTCTAAATAAAGGGAGAAATATGATCACATATGATTAAGGACATTTAGGAGTATATACTTTATTATGTAAAGAAAAAAATAGAAATGGTCTCAATATATAAACAATTAACAATAAATAACAATATAAACAATTAATTGATTGAATTTACAGAAATGGTACTATATTCTGATATATTATTCTACAATACAGAAGTGCGCTCGTTTTTGCGATTTTTTTTAAACTTCCGATTCAGTTTCCTATGGGAGAAATGACTAGGAATAATAAACGCTCAAACTACTCGCTCTACAAACAAGTGTGTTCATGACTATACACAAACAGCAGAATAATATAATAAGAAAAGATCAGTTTTAAACATCAAGCAGCAGATCGAGCTGTTTTTAACATCTAAAATCAATGGAGGTGAATGAGAGCGGCAGTCTGGAGCCAAATATAATCCAACGGCTGTGTCCGCTTGTACGTGAAGAATATGCTCAATACCGTGGTAATATGTGTAAGTGTGTCACCTGAATGTTCCTCTCTCCACGTCCTGCCCGCTGAGCCGCACATGAATGCCCTCCTTCAGCAGCGAGCCGAATGCCATGTATTCGCCCAGAGCCCAGTCCACGGAGCGGTTCTGCACCATCAGAGATCGACCCTTCAGGATACGGCTCAGACCTGCAAACATAGGGAACTCTGGGTAATGATGATGATGGGCGTGAGTCTGTTCTAAGCTACAAGCAACATAAGTAAGGGATAAAGTACAGTTGCAGTCAGAATTATTCGCCCTCCTGTGAATTTATTTTTCTTTTTCCAATATTTCCCAAATGATGTTGAACAGATTCAGGAATTTTTCACAGTATTTCCTATAAAAACAATTTCTCTGGAGAAAGTCTTATTTGTTTTATTTCGGCTAGAATAAAAGCAGTTTTTAATATAATTTTTTGTGTGTGTGGATGAAACGCACACACCTCCGTGTATAGTGAAATCCTCCACAGGAACAGATGAAGCCGTCTGACCGATGTGCGCCAGTGTTTCCTCACTAAGGCCAGTGGACGGACAGCTCATGGTCTTCGGCTGACCATCCAGAGTGAAGAAACCTGAGAGTATAGATGTCACGTCAAGCAGACTTAAAGAGCTAATACACACACACACACACACAGAAGTGTCTCAATACTTTTTGCAATGTACCAGCACGCACACACAAACATTCTGACACACACTTTCTTTCTCTCTCACACACACACTCAAACACACACATACACACCTGGCCAAGGTGAGTCGAGCCAGTGTTTGATGTGCATGATCTTCTCGTCTTTAGAGCGATTGTACGCCTCCTCACAGATTTTATCATACTTGGAGATTTCCTCCTATAAAGACAGACAGACAACATTAAACTACTGCAAATATAATTTTAGGAAAACTCATTTATAACACAACCTTCCATCTAAGCTTGGTCTCGTTTTAAAGAAGACAGATGTCAGACTGTAGCTGAGGTGAAAAAAGTTGAAAAAGTTAAACAAAACAAAAGTTATGTGTCTATGTTTATGAAATTAATAAAACAATCAATGTATATTTTATAATAACACACGATTATTTGACAAAACCTTTAATCTGACAGAAAATCAAAACTAAATAATTGAGCTTTCCGATGCATAGATATATACACTAGATATGGCATAAGGACCCTGAGCATGCGTCAATAGCGCCGCCACATTTGTACAGTGCTCCCAGGACAAATGTCATTCAACCGCACTAGTCAAGACTAAAGCCAATGTGAAGATGCTGGACTTTAGCGCTGCTTACGGATGTAGTAACGAGCAAACAAAGAAAACAAAGCATAAAGGCAGAACATTTCATGGCAGCTCTATTGACGCATTCCTTCCAATAGACACCAATAGCGTAGACGACATCTAATGTAAATATCTATGTTTCCGATGTATTTGGTTTGGCTGCGGTACCACACATCACCAGTGGATGGCATTCTGTTTCCTTTGGTGACCATATAAGGGCGTCCACTATCCCTGTGTGTGTTTTGAGGAATATAAACCACGTTTTCATACTTTTACCAATATTTGTACAGTAGACATAACATTTTAAAGCAGTAAGGAGTAGTTTGGTGGTGTTTGATTTAAACTTTTACATCTATAATTTTTTTAAAATGTGGATTGCTGTAGCAAAGTAATGCTCTGACTCTGATGAGTGTTCTCGTTGCAAATTAATAACTGTTGCTCAGTAATATCTATCAAAAATTAGTTTTTGTACATTATAAATTAATCTGCGATGCGGTGGCGCAGTGGGTAGCGCTGTCGCCTCACAGCAAGAAGGTCGCTGGTTCAAGCTTCGGCTGGGTCAGTCGGCATTTCTATGTGGAGTTTGCATGTTCTCCCCATGTTGGCGTGGGTTTCCTCCGGGTGCTCCGGTTTCCCCCACAGTCCAAACACATGCGCTGCAGCTGAATTGGCTAAGCTAAATTGTCCGTAGTGTATGTGTGTGAATGAGTGTGTATGGATGTTTCCCAGTGACGGCTTGCAGCTGGAAGGGCATCCGCTGCATAAAAAACATATGCTGGATAAGTTGGCGGTTCATTCCGCTGTGGCGATCCCTGATTAATAAAGGGACTACGCCAAAAAGAAAATGAATGAATGAATGAATGAATTTTTCTAATTATATATAGTTTGTCATGATTGCTTTACATTTAGACTATGATATTATGGTTTAAACGTATAACCTAAATGCTCCCACAGGTTGTAGGGTGACAGTAAAAGTGTTTTAATCTATTACTCTTTCTACAGAATAATATATATTCAGAAGAGTTAGACCTTTCCAATGATATAATGTTTAGATTAAGATTTAATTGCAAAAAAAGTGATGTAAACTTAAGCATCCCAGTGGCGAATGGATTTTTATTTTTAGGAACATCTATAAGCTAGTGTGCTTCAATACTAAATGGATCAAGGATTATTTTGCCCTCTCCTCATACTTCAGTTTCACGTTAAATCTTCAGACCAATCAAATGCTCTTTAGCATCTGACATGCCCCGCCCCCCTCTTCTCATTGGCTTTTCATTTGATGCGCTTGAGCTCAACCACTCTCACTGGCAGAGCTGTTATAATAAGCAAACACTATTGGCTGCTTTTTAAAAAGGGGAGGAGCTACACTATGTCCCACCCTCTCTTCATGTTGCAGTTGAAAAAAACATATTTTTCAAAGCATCTTTAAGGGGTTAAATAGCAAAAATGTGTTTGTCCTGACCTCGTATTCCTGTCTGCTCACGGCTCCTTCTGCAATCAGCTTCTCAGCATATTTCTGCAGAACAGGTTTCTGTTTCTTGATCTGTTTGTACATCAGCGGTTGAGTAAACATGGGCTCGTCCATCTCATTGTGGCCATTCCGTCTGTAGGACACCTGTATACAAAACGTATTCAGTTCAGTCTTATTTGTATGGTGCTTTTTACAATAATTATAGGTTAATTATATAAGCTTTACAAAAGGTGCATGTTACAGTCAAAATCAGAAAGTTAAGTTGATGTGTATACAGTGGACCGCATATCTAGTGTACTATAAATGCTGTCCACCCTATACACATCAACTTTACTATACATGTGCTCCAACATTAGGTACATTCAAATCAAGACTGAAAACACAACTGTTTAGCTGTGCCTTTACTGAATGAGCTCTGTGCTACGTCCCGCAGATCGCACTATTATGTCTTTCTTTTCTTTTAAAATCTGTTTAATACATTTTAATCTGTTTTTAATCATTTCTATTCTTTGTAAAGCACTTTGAATTACCATTGTGTAAGAAATGTGCTATTTAAATAAACTTGCCTTGCCTATATATACTTGCCTTGCCTTGCCTATATCCACTACGCTCAATTAATTCTGGATTATTCCCAGAATATCAAAATCAACTGTAGGCGGTAGATCTTTCTCATATCTGGCACCTAAACTCTGGAACAGCCTTCCTAGCACAGTTCGGGAAGCAGACACACTCCGTCAGTTTAAAACTAGATTAAAGACACATCTCTTTGCATTAGCATACACATAAAACACAAAAGCTTTTGAAATACAAATCCTCTAAGGGATTGTTAGTCTGCATTATTTAGGGCAACCGGAGCCGGGAACACTTCCCAAAAGACATTATAATTTGAACGGCATCTGCGCTTATGTTAGTCTTTTTTTTTTTTTATTCCCGAGGTTATTATCCTGCTGTCATAATCCTGGACCAGGCCGTATTCTGAGCAGCTGCTGTGGTGGTCATGGAGGAGTGGAGAGCTTGAGACTGATTCCTGTAAGACCCCAGTGACAGACGAGTCTTTGCCATGATCCTGAAGGGCCAGCCTGTACACCAGCCGGTGACCTCCCACCTGCAGCTTCTCCACGATGGACGTCCAGCTTTCTCCAGCCTCTGGTGCCTAGACTGCAGCTCTGCACAAGAAGTTTGGCCATAGGAGAAATGGTCGTGCCCAACTGAGCCTGGTTTCTCTCCAGGTTTTTTTTCCTTCACTTTGGTCAATTGGTGAAGTTTGTTCCTCCACTGTCGCCACTGGCTTGCATGGTTCGGGACTTGTGGAGCTGCGCATCGATGGATTTGCTCTTCAGTTTTTGGACTTTCAGTGAAAATTAAACCACACTGAACTGAACTAAACTGAACTTCAACTCTGAAAACTGGACTGACACTGTTTGAGCTTACTAGAACTTCTGTGTTAAGCTGCTTTGACACAATCTACATTGTAAAAGCGCTATAGAAATAAAGATGAATTGAATTGAATATATAGGTGTACTACTTTTCCAAAAGGTTATATCTATGTGTATAATATATTTTTAATGAAGTGAATTTTTAAATCAACAGAAAGCACACTTGACACACATTTTAACCCTTAAAGGGATGGTCCAACAAAAATGATCATTTACTCTCCCTCAAGTGGTTATAAAAAGTTATTTTCTTCTATAGAACACTTAAGAGGATATTTTGAAGAATGTTGGAAACCTGTAACTGTATTGACTTGCATAGTTGGAAAAAAAAATACTATGGAAGTCAATGGTTACTAGTTTTCAGCATTCTTCAAAACATCTTCTTTTGTGTTCAACAGATTGAAGAAACTCATGAAGATTTATAGCAAGTGAAGGGAGAGAAAATAGTAAGTGATAATTCCTGGTAGAACTATCACTTTAAGTGATTAGAAAAATGAAATTAAAGTCTGAGCATCTGCTTCTGCGGTTGGAGAAGCGGTCCTTCTGTTGACATCAACCTGAAGATTTCTGTAGCATCTGCATATTATTATTATTATCCACACCCCTCACACCACTAGTTTGCTACGAGGGAATGATGCACAAAAGAAAGCGCCGCCCCCTACTCAATACTTCATTTTAGTTGTAGGTACATCAACATAGTGAAATAAAATCCAGTTCACGCAGACTTTAAAGTCATGATGAAATCAAAACTAACCATATTAATTTTGTTAGCTCACATTGCTAGTTTTGTGGTGAACAATTCATCTGTGCATGTCATTAAGAACAAAACAATAGTTTGCCCTGGTAATCTAATCTAATTAAAATCTGAAAATGCACTTCCTGTTTGTTTACAGTTCTCAGATTAGTCTGTCTGAGGTATTGGGCGGAGCTAACACACTTAACCACGCCCCTCCAGCTGTCAGTTATGACAACAAACAGAAATGGTGAGGAGGAGGAGTCTGTTAGGTTGTAATAACTCTCCCTAAACCCTTTTCCCCATCTTTCTGAATGAAACATCTACTTTACTACATCCAATCAGCTCGCAGTAGAAAAAACAAGCCACGCCCACCGTTGTCTCATTTAACATTCCGAGTCTCTAGGAACTGCGTCACAATACGAACAAAACAAAAAAATGGTCGCAGCTTCCGGTTCATGCAGACTTTAATGAACTGTTGCCAATGAGCATTCCCAGCTGTAAATAAAATAAAGAGAGAGAGAGAGAAAGGGCTTCCCTACCAGATCCACCACCACATCTTTATGAAAGGTGGCTCTCCATTCAGCAGCCACGTTACACACGTACATCACGGCCTCTGGGTCGTCTGCGTTCACATGGAAGATGGGTGCGTTCACCACTCGGGCCACATCGGTGGGGTACGGCGAGGAGCGCGCCATACGGGGGTCCGTCGTGAAGCCAATCTGAAGAGAGCGCAATTAAACACATGCAAATACATGAAATACAGTGATTTCACAACATGAACTAATTTTAAAGATTCATTCATTTATTCATTTTCCTTCTGCTTAGTCTCTTTATTCATCAGGGGTCGCCACAGTGGAATGAACCACCAACTTATCCAGCATATGTTTTACACAGCGGATGCTCTTCCAGCTGCAACCCAGTACTGCGACTTTCTTGCTGTGAGGCCACAGTGCTAACCACTGAGCCATTGCATCACAATATCATTTAGTTATTTTAAATTGTAATATTTAGCAATATTGTCATTCTTGCTGTATTTCTGATCTAATAAATGCACCCTTGTTGAGCAGAAAATACATTATTTCCAAACTTTTGAACAGTACTACACAACTACTTCCCAAACTCTTCTGCTGCTGTGTGTGTGTGTGTGAGAAACACACCTGGTTGTTTGCGACCACATGTATGGTGCCGTGTGTGGTGTATGAGGGCAGGTCGCTCAGATGGAAAGTCTCGTAGACGATTCCCTGACCGGCGAAGGCTGCGTCTCCATGCAGAAGGATGGACATCACCTTTACACACAACAACACACTCAGTTACTGACTCGCACACAATCACAGCTCATCTGCATTTAACAAAAAAACCTATTGATTTATTTCTTAATGCACTAAATAAAAATGATTGATAAAATATTTAACCAAATATTGGTGCTTTTTATGCAAAATGCAGTTTTTCCTCAGTTAACTCTTGTGTGCCGTTGGGTCATTTTCATCCACTCTGGGCTGATTTTGAGTCTTAATTTGGCCTCATCTTTCTCTGTGTTTCAGCAGATGTGATGATTTTCTTATTTTCACACATATTTTGGGAAAATGCTTTGAAAATGTTTAAAAACTCAACAATACACTGTTCAGATTGACTCCCCTTTGGTTATGCTGGTGCTGTTTTTGCCCCATTGACTTCCATTATAATCACATTTATTGATTGCAAAGCCATGACAGCATATAATCATGCATTCTTGACTGCTGCTGGATTTTAGAGCTGCAAATTGTCATTTTTACTGTTGATCATCAGTTGCAGTGCAAAAAAAGCTTAGTTTCTGCCTTCTATATGGAATATAGTGTGTGTGCGAGTGTGTGTGTGAGAGAGATCTTTGCGCACTTATCTTAATATGTCTGAGAAAATCTGAATAAGCAGCTCAGCTCTCAGAACATAGTAAACAAAGTGAGTGTACGTTTTACTCCATATAAAATCCATATAAACTCTTCAGCACAGGCCTATCTAAAGGGTTAATGCTGACATGATGATCAACAGTAAAAATGACAAACTGTCCCTCTTAATGCCAACAGGGGAAACCAGCAACACTCAAGAATGCATGATTATATGCTGTCATGGCTTTGCAATCAATAAATGTGATTATAATGAAATGAGGCAAACACAGCACCAACATCACCAAAGGGGAATCGATCTGAACAATACAAAAGGGTAAAAAAATAAAATAAATAAGAGCACCCTGTTTCCGTCCGTGTCCCCGCAGTAGAACTGCTCCGCCTTGGTCTTTCCTTGCACCACGGGGTCCACGGCCTCCAGATGTGAAGGATTGGCCACCAGAGACAGCGTGATCTGACGCTCAGTGACGCGGTTTATGCGTCTGTGGTACATGCCCAGATGATACTTCACATCCCCGGAGCCCTGCAGGAAAAACACAGACCAAACATCAACAACTGGATGACAAACATCAAAGTCATGTTTTAGGGTCCCCTTGAAACATTGCAACATCATGCTATTTACATACGTTGTGAGAAAATGCAGGCGTTTTCTTAATTTGTTTGTGTTGTGAGAAAATGCAGTATGTTTTTTATGTGTTTGCGTTGTGAGGATTTGCAACACGTATGCTGTCAAACCGATGGTTGTTTGTCTCACCTCATCTGCTGCTTCCAGCTTGGAGTCAAACTGGCAGAAGATCTGCTCCAGCTCCTTACGGATCACATTAGCAAGAACATTCAGCCGGCCTCTGACAGAACAGACAAGCAAGTAAAAGTCACATTTATAAAAGGTTTAAACCCAGTTGTGTGTCAGCAGTGTGTGAATATCTCCAGCCTCTAATGGTGAACATGAATTAATTGTGTTTGTTATAATCAGACTTGATAAAAACAGTCTGCGAAACACTTTGATAGACATTCTCCCTTTGTACGTGTCATCAGACACGCCCACTAGTGCCCATCTCTCCCTCATTAGCATAAACAGCAGCCCTGAGTGAGAAGCAGCCGTCTGTCCATTAGCCATTAGAGTGTTTGAGCTGCTGAAGATGATGTCAGCATAGACTAAGAGGATTATAGATGTGGAGTTTTAGATGAACAGCGACAGGAGTCTCCATAGACTGACAGAAGCATGAAGCACACACTGACACTGAAGCACACATGCACACCTGACCAGCACTGACAACACACACAGTGCTGTTTTACATCTGTTGCTATGGTGACGCACAGGCATTTGTAGCTCCACCCTCTTTTGAAAAGAGCACAATCTCATTTGAATTTAAAGCGACAGTCACCAAAACGCCACAATTAGGATCAAAGCCTAAAAGGGTCAGTTTCAGAGAGCTAGAGAACATTATCTGTGTGCTATTTTCAGCTCAAACTGAAACACACACACTCTAGAGACAGCAGAGATGCATTTTACATCTTGTATAAAGGAGCATAATAGCTCCAGGTGGCCTACAGGTCCTCAGCTAATGCTAATCTTGTGTGAGTAGAGGCTAATACAGCGGCAGGTCCTCTACCTGTGTGGCATCCCCATGATGACATTCTCCACGCCGTTCTCACTGGATTTGTCGATGATGGTTTTGAGCGCAGGAATGAGAGATTCGCATCCCTCCAGGCCGAAACGCTTCTCTGATGACCACTTCCTCTGCAGGAACTCCTCAAACCTGTCCCGCAGCATTACACACGGCACAAAAAACATCACAAACATCCTTTAAATACTGAGAAGTGTGTTATTACATCACATAACGCAAGTGGTATCAGTAAGCAAATGATCCTATGACATTTTTCCAGTGACCTTTAACCAACTTTAGGTGGAGCAGGCGTCAGTTTTAGAAGATCTATGAGGTCAGATGCACTTTTGGGACGTTTGTAAAAAGTGTGTTTGTGCTTAAATGCGTCATACAGAATTATGCAGAAAATTCTGAATTCATTCATTCATTCATTCATTTTCCTTCGGCCTATTCCTTTTATTCATCAGGGGTCGCCACAGTGGAATGAACTGCCAACTTATCCAGCATATGTTTTACACAGCGGATGCCCTTCCAGCTGCAACCCAGTACTGGGAAACACCCATACGCACTCATTCTCACACACACACATACATACTACGGCCAATTTAGTTCATCAATTCTATATTCAAAAGTTTGCATGTTCTCCCCGTGTTGCCGTGGGTTTCCTCCGGGTGCTCCGGTTTCCCCCACAGTCCAAACACATGTGCTATAGGGGAATTGAGGAACTAAATTGGCCGTAGTGTATGAGTGTGTGTGTGTGTGTGAATGAGTGTGTATGGGTGTTTCCCAGTACTGGGTTGCGGCTGGAAGGGCACCCACTGTGTAAAACATATGCTGGATAAGTTGGCGGTTCACTTCGCTGTGGCGACCCCTGATGAATAAGGGACTAAACCGAAGGAAAATGAAGTTTTTCGCTTTTTTACTATCTTTCCTATAAATCCTTCTACATAAATCTGCAATTGTATTATTTTTAAAAAATCTTTTTTTAAACAAAATTCTGTGCAGAAACAGAAAAAAAAAAAAGACTCTGTCTGGCACCTCAGGTCTGCCTACAATATAAGCTGATTTTAGAGAAACCACAAAGTGTTGAGTTCTGAAACTTACAGGACGTTTTTATAGACCTCTTACAATGTCAAAACATAAAGGAAATGTACGCTTTCTCAGTTTATGACTGCTTTTAAATGCTCATTCAGGTCATTCAGGCTCATTCAAGTGTCGAGTAGAGTTTTCAATATGATACAGTGTTTTTATGTTACTTTAAGCATTTCAGTCAACGACGGTTGTTTTTAAATGTGCTATAGAAATATGTTCGAGGCTCAGACACACTCTCTCTGTTCAAAACTAGATTAAAGACCGATCTTTTTAGTAAAGCATACACTCAATGCATTGCATAACGGTATGATGCATGAATCTGCTCCACGCAGGTTTTTGCATCTCGTTTATATACACTATGAACAGCAGCTACGCTAATTATTCTCTTTATTCTCTATTTCCACCTGGGGATACTCATCCCGAGGCCCCCAGAGACTATGCAGTGCCACTAATGCAATCCAAGACCTGTGAAGAGATGACCCCAAGGTTTCCATAATCCCAGACCGGGCCGTATCCTGAGGAGCTGCTGTGGTGGTCATGGAGGAGTGGAGAGAAAAGGACTGATTCTTGTGAGACCCCAGTGAAAGACGAGTCTTCTCTGACGTCCAGCGTTCACCAGCCTCCGGCGCCTAGACTGCAGCTCTGCACAAGACGTTTGGCCATAGGAGAAATGGTCGTGCCCAACTGAGCCTGGTTTCTCTCGAGGTTTTTTTCACTTTCGCAAATTGGTGAAGTTCGTTCCTCGCCGCTGTCGCCACTGGCTTGCATGGTTCGGGACCTGTAGAGCTGCGCATCGATGGATTTGCTCTTCAGTGTTTGGACTCTCAGCAGTGAAAATTAAACCACACTGAACTGAACTGAACTTAATCTCTAAAAACTGAACGGACACCATTCCAATTCACTATAATCTTCTATGTGAAGCTGCTTTGACACAATCTACATTGTAAAAGCGCTATAGAAATAAAGATGAATTGAATTGAATTGAATATAGAAATATACTATTATATATTATTAGCCCTCCTGAATTATAAGCCCATCTGTATATTTTTCCCCCAATTTTTGTTTAGAAGATTTCTTCAGCACATTTCTAATCATAATAGTTTTAATAACTCATTTCTAATAACTGATTTATTTTCTCTTTGCCATGATGACAGCACATAATATTAGACTAGATATTCTTCAAGACACTAGTATTCAGCTTAAAGTCACATTTAAAGGCTTAACTAGGGTAATTAGGGTAAAGTTAGGGTAATTAGGCAAGTCATTGTATAACAGTGGTTTGTTCTGGAGACAATCCAAAACTAATATTGCTGAAGGGGGCGAATAATATTGACCTTAAAATGGCTTTAAAACAATTAAGAACTGCTTTTATTCTAGCCGAAATAAAACAAATAAGACTTTCTCCAGAAGAAAAAATATTATAGGAAATACTGTGAAAATTCCTGAATCTGTTCAACAACAGAAATTTTTTTTTTACAGGAGGGCGAATAATTCTGATTTCAACTGTATATGTAGATAGAATTGAGCTTTGCATGAACACAGTGGCGTGGTCAGACCTGGTGGAGCGCACCATACGGGCCAGCAGCGTCCTTTTCTCATCCAGAGTAAACTGCATCACTCCGGGCTTCTCAAACTTCTGCCGGATCCACTGGCACTGCTCCAGATCATTGATGAACATGAACTCCACACCGATGTGCTGACAGTACGCCATCTGCACACACAGCAGGCATGCACACTTTTCATTATTTTACATATATAATCCAGTGCCTTCAGACAAGCTCTCTTGTGAAATTTGAATTCTTGGTCACACTTTACAGTAAGGTTTCATTAGTTAATGTATTTACTAACATGAACTAGTTAAGAACAATACTTGTACAGCATTTAATAATCATCTAATGCATTAATACAATCCAAATTCATGCTTGTTATCATTAGTTAATGCACTGTGATTTAACATGAACTAACAATGATTTGACTTCATTTACATTAACTAACATGAACAAATACTGTAATAAATGTAATGTTCATGTTTAGTAAATGCATTAACTAACATGAACTAATATGAACTTATTGTAGTGTTATCAACTAACATGAACAAATTCTGTAAGTAAGTAAGTATGTAATGTGGATTTATATAGCGCATTTATTGTGTATGGCCATACACTCAAAGCGCTTCACAATCATGAGAGGGGGTCTCTCCATACCACCACCAGTGTGCAGCTCCACATGGATGATGCGACGGCAGCCACAGGACAACGGCGCCAGTGCTTCACCACACACCAGCTATAGGGGGAGACAGTGATACACCCAATTCTGTGGATGGGGATAATTGGAAGGCCATGATGGGTAAGGGCAGATGGAGGGAATTTGGAGAGTCAGAGACCTTGGTTTAACGTCTCATCCGAAAGACGGCATCCAATGACAGTTTGGTGTCCCTTTCACTTTTTACTGGGGCATTAGGACTCACACAGACCGCAGGTTGAGCGCCCCCTGCTGACCTCACTAACACCACTTCCAACAGCAACCTAGTTTTCCCATGTGGTCTCCCATCCACATACTGACCAGGCTCAGCCCTGCTTAGCTTCAGTGAGTAACTGCTCTTGGGCTGCAGGGTGATATGGCTGTGGCTGTGGTAATACATGTGTTGTTCATTGTGTGTAACATTTTCGTTTAGGATATTATTGTATTTTATGTATGTTTGTGTTTATATACACACACAATGAGAAAATATACACAGTACACACATATAAAAATCATGTACATTCATTCATTTACCTTCGGCTTAGTCCCTTATTCATCAGGGGTCGCCACAGCGGAATGAACCACCAACTATTCCAGCATATGTTTTACAGAGCGGATGCCCTTTCAGCTGCAACCCATCACTGGGAAACATCCATACACAATCATACACTACGGCCAATTTAGTTCATCAATTCCCCTATAGCGCATGTGTTTGGACTGTGGGGGAAACCGGAGCACCTGGAGGAAACCCACGCCAACATGGGTTCTCCCATGCAAACTCCACACAGAAACGCCAACTGACCCAGCCGGGACTCGAACCAGCAACCTTCTTGCTGTGAGGCCACAGTGCTAACCACTGAGCCACCGTGTCGCCCCTCACTCTAATATTTATTATTATTATTATTATTATTATTATTAATGGTAATAGTAATAAAAGCAATAATGACTGGAGTAATAATTTATTTGAAACTACATACAATAAGAAAGCAGTTATTTAAAATTTTAATAAATATTTAATTTTTTTACATTTAATAAATGCCACCTTGATGAACAGAATAATTTACTTTAAAAAAAATAAATAAAAACATGAAAAAAATAAAAACTGACCCCAAACATTTGACCGGTAGTGTGTATACACGCACAAATCAAAAAATATACACAGTACAATAAATATCATGTGGATACAAAATACTATTTTGAATGCTCTTAATTGTGACTAACGTAAACTTTCATCCAAACAGTTAGTTCACCCAAAATAACCATCATCATCATCATTCTAACATCATTCATATGCAATCTGGCCATTCCAGCATTTTACAAAATAGTTCAACAGCTTGACTTTAACTGCAGTAAACTGGCATATAAACATTTTAATTGCATTATCACCTCTCTGATCAAAGTGCATGCGTGTTCGTTGTATAATAATGCCACGTGCTGATCACACAACATCATGAATGAACTCTGTCACATTATTCTAAAGCTTTCCTTACAATATGAACTGCTGAACACTGCCTTATCTAAATAAAGTAAAAATATAGCTACTTTTTTTAACCCTCGTGTGCTGTTGGGTCGTTTTCATCCACTCTAGGCTGATTTTGAGGCTTAATTTGGCCACATCTTTCTCTGTGTTTCAGCAAATGTGATGATTTTGACACATATTTTGGGAAAATGCTTAGAAAATGTTCAAAAACTCAACAATACACTGGGCAGACTGACTCCCCTTTGGTTATGCTGGTGCTGTTTTTGCCCCATTGACTTCCATTATAATCACATTTATTGATTGCAAAGCCATGACAGCATATAATCATGCATTCTTGAGTGTTGCTAGTTTTCCCTGTTGGGAAGAGGGACTTTTGTAGCAACGGTTAAGGAAACACCTTCAAACTAATGGATTTCTTAGCTAAAGGACTTTCATGCAACTGGGCCCTGGACTTTATGAAAAGCTCATAGCATTGCCTTGTAGCATTAAAGCCCTAGAAGGAGATAGAATTGGTCTATGAAGACGACATAATAATAATAATAATAATAATAATAATAATAATAATAATAATAAT
>CAIGQV010019871.1:954706-966892 GCA_903798115.1 Danio jaintianensis | reverse complement strand
CCCCAAAATAATCTTATGTCAGAATATTTGCTTTTTTTAAGGTAAAACTCACTTCATTTTGACTCATTATTTCTGAAATCAAGACTATATTTTCTGCTTTTCTATAAAATGCTTCTTGATTTAAGAGATTGTAGATATTTGGACTAGAAACAAGACACAAACTCTCAGTAAGAACAGCATTTGTTTACAGTGAAGGAGAAAGTGGCACGGCTTCAGGGATTCACATGCGTGCTTCTCAACAAACACTCAGTAGTGTAACACACAGTCTAATGTCAAAAATGCACCATTCATCATTTCAAGCATTTTCCTTAATAACAAAAGTGCAGTGACACCTAGAGGTTACAACCCACACATGCACACACACACACACACACACACACACACACACACACACACACACACTGCAAAAAAATTCTTGCTTAGTTTTTGTCTTGTTTCTAGACTGTAAAATACATCTGTAAATTAGTGGTTTTCCATATTTTGTGATTCCTGATTTTATTTTCCCCATTTATTCCTGCTTCTGAATTGCATTATGGGATCTTGATCTCTCTTCCAGCAACTTTTAACATTGAAAAAGTGTGATAAAGTGACTTTTATTGTCATGTGTGATAGTCTGCAGTGCTGTATTGTCTGGGTTGGTGTTGTATATGACGCTACAAACACCTTGTAATAAACTGCAGCACATTTTCTGCTATTTTACACACTTATTTCTCCAGATATTATTTCTTATATGATTTCAAACGACTAAAATGTCACTAAAAGTCACTTTGTTAAACTGTAGAGTTGAATTATCAACATCAGAAGTGGACAGAGCAGAGATCAACATCCCATAATACAATTCACCACCGCAAATAAACTTGTGAATCACAAAATACGAAAACTGTTCATTAACAGATATTATTTACAGTACAGACCAAATAGCAAAAAAAATAAATTTAATTATAGACAAGCAAAATTATTGGTTTGTTTTCAGTAATAATAAGTCTTGTTAACTTGTTTTGAGGAAAAACTCACTTAATTTTGACTCATTTCTGAAAACAAAACAAAAATCTTTACTTGTCTAGAAAATGCTTCTTGATTTAAGAATTTTTAGATATGTGGACTAGAAACAAACACACACACACACACACACACACACACACACACACACACACACACACACACACACACACACACACACACACACACACACACACACACACACATAGACAGAAAGAGTAAAGGCAGGAATCTGTGGGGGAAAGTCTACAAATAATAACAATCAAATAATGGAGATTAAAGATCCGGCCGCTACGAGCTGTTACCTACAGAAACAGTCAAATATTAGTCATAACTAGGGCCAGACAGAATCTGAGGACAGTTTTGGCTATTTCTGCAAAGAATTTTGTAAAACATCTGTGGATTTATGCGGAATTATTTCGGGATTATCGTAACTACAAACTTACTATATGAATTAAAAAATAATACCTTTTTAACTTTTATTTAATGTTTACAATGCAAATCCATCTAGATCCACTTATTTGGTGAACAAAGCAAGTCTCTCATATAGTATATCTACTGAAAGACAGAAAATATTACTTTATAAACTGTACTGTAAATAAATCAAATGAACATGTTCATATTAGTCAATAATATTACTGACATTAATTTAAAAACTGAAAATATATACATTTACACACATTTACACAAGTAAATAAATCGACTCAATGATGGGCTAAAAATCTCCGGCATGTGCGGATTCTGTGTGGGCCTAGTCATAAGTATTACAAGTGATGCTGTTTTCACATTTCAGGTATTAATAAACACACTAGGCTAGTTCTGGTACACACAGTGGTCACAGTGGCAGCATGTATTCCAGGATTGCTGCTGATTGAACACCTAAAATAAAGCGATCTATTAATGAATCGCTGCTAAAAGTAATTTAGTGTTGTGATTGAAAGCTGAATATTGAGAATCATTAGTGGCTGAATAGAGATTATGGTGAAAGAAATCAGCATATTTGAGTGCACCCCTCACAAATCTCTCATTTAAATTAATATTTTCTACAGGAAGCTTTACAATATTATATCTGTGCATATACATTAGATTAGTCAGCACTGAAGCCAAATACGGAGCTAATCTAACAAAATAACTGATGATAATGGACCAAAAATTTGTATCCCAAATTTCTATGTTAGGGAAAAATATTAAAGGTGCAGTATGTAAGTTTGACACCCAGTGGTTGAACTAGGTATTGCAGGCCTGTTTCAAAACAAACACGAGCGCAGGTTGCAAGATTGAGGACCAACATGAGCGAATCTGACAATCGGGCCTTAAAGGGGTGGTCCACAGTGTATTTTTAAGGCTTGGTTGTGTTTATAAGATGCAGAGCAGTGTGTGCTCATGCTTCACTTGTAGAAGATCAGGTTATTTGTTCATATATCTGACTTTGATTATATACAGCTACTCTGCTAACATGCATAACAGTCAAATTTCCTAGTTCCTCTGAAAGGCCCGCCCTCAAGAGGCTCTGATTGGTCGCTAACATAACGTGCTGTGATTCGCAGATTAGCTCCACGTCACTCCCCTACAAGCGCGCGCTTTTGCGCTGTGTAAACAGTCCAGTCAGAGGCTCAGAGCAGCTGTTAGCAGCGTTAGCTGCCTGAATCAGACACAAATGAAGAGCACACAGCTCACGCCTGCTCTCTAAAATAAAATCTGAATCAAGTGTCTTTCACATATATTCGGAATAAGCATGTGTAAGTAATATAAAAACGTTTTAATATCTTTTGCGAGTTCGTTATTTGAGATGTAGAACGCTCGGAAAGCAGCCACATAGAGAGACACGCATAGAGAGACACTGAAAGCGTCCGCATAGAGAGACACACATAGAGAGAGACGCTGCACGCGCTGCTGAAGATTGTGGCTGTTTACAGCGGTTTGACTGATAAATATGAATTTGTTTCTAAATTGTTAACGGTGCCAAACAGCATTTCCCTTTGTTTACATCCTCATTAACGCTAGAAGCTGTGCTTGTAGTTGATCAATTTTAACAAATAAAAACACTTTATTTACAGGTTGTGGCTCACAGTCCACAGCTGTGTTGGAGGAGTTTTAACCGAATCCAGCACTGAACTGGAGATTCTGGAAGTTCTCCTTTGTCAAATGCTAGAGCTATATTGTTTATACAATTCTCTGGAACATAATTAAAATGAAACTATAAGCACTTCTCTCTGTGTGTCGTGTCCTTTGGAAGCCCAAATACAGAAACAGAAGAATCTCTGTGGAAATTGCTGCGTTTGAACGCATCTTAGCTTTCACTGCTTTAACATTACAGCGCCTCTGGCCACGCCCCTTCGCTGCGCAGGGTGTGTGCGTGAGGTGAATGCGCGTAACCTAATTAATAACCTCATGTGGAACTCTGAATCTGCGTCTCATTTCGGAGTCTGCTACTGTCCACCAGAGGTTGCATTTCGGTCACGGACACATGCTTTAAGAGCCTTCCTGACTGAATGAATGAAATATGCTGTTTTCCATCAAGGCAACCCGGAGTGCTGAAATATAATTGGCTAAAGTGGCAGTGGGCGGGTTAAATGACCAAAACAATGACAGACGCTCCGGCACGTAACACACATGTTCAAAGCAGAATATCTGACTTCAGCATTGTTTCTCAGATAAACAAGAATGTTCACTCAGCATGTTTCTGAAATATCTGCAAACATATTATGTCTTTTTATGCTTTAGAAGAGTCAAAAACTTCATACAGCACCTTTAAAAAACAAACTTTTAAAAGAGCAAAAATCAAGAGAAACAAAAAACATATACAATTTTTAAAAAATATTTTGCATGAATGTATTATATTTTAAAATGTATTATCTGTGTATTTCTAAAGATGTTTGGTGACAAAAAAAATAATTATTTACATTTCTTACATTGAAGAAATATATATTATTATTATATATTATTTCTTAAATGTGTATATATATATACACATACACACAGTTGCAATCAGAATTATCAAACCCCCTTTGAATTTTTTCCGAACCAAATGATGTTTAACAGAGCAAGGAAATTTTCACAGTATGTCTGATAATATTTGTTCTTCTGGAGAAAGTCTTATTTGTTTTATTTCAGCAAGAATAAAAACAGTTTTAAATTTTTTAAAGCCATTTTAAGGTAAAATTATTAGCCCCTTTAAGCTATTTTTTTTTCCGATTGTCTCCAGAACAAACCATCGTTATACAATAACTTGCCTAATTACCCTATCCTGCCTAGTTCACCTAATTAACCTAGTTAAGTCTTTAAATGTCACTTTAAACTGTATGTGTCTTGAAGAATATCTAGTCAAATATTATGTGCTGTCATCATGGCAAAGAGAAAGGAAATCAGTTATTAGAAATTACTTATTAAAACTATTATGATTATGATAATGTGTTGAAAAATCATCTCTTCGTTAAACAGAAATTGGGGAAAAAAATAAACAGGCGGGCTAATAATTCAGGGGGTTTAATAATTCTGATTGCAACTGTGTATATTTTTTTTTGCAAAACACAGCAGACATTAAGCTCAGAATAACCCCTGATAATATTCATTAAATCCTCATTGAAATATCCTGCAGACTGAAAGTCAAAATAGATAAAACATCAGAAAAAAAGAGTCGCATGCAGTCAGTCATCAGCATCTCCATGCAGGAGCTCTCGTGCAAAAACCACCAGGCAGAAAACCAGAGAGAAAACCTACAATCAAGAGATCTGACACACTGAACAGATGATGGAGAGAGATGATGGAGAGAGAGAGAAATTGAATGTAAAAAAAAGTTCTACTATTTTTAGTGCTGTATCAATACTTTTACACGCGCTATTTTCCTCCAACCTGCAGTGAACTACTTTATATGTTTATTTTTTTCTTCTCTACACTGTAAATAATACCTGTTAATGAACAGTTTCCGTATTTTAGTGTGTGTGTTGTGTTTATTTGCGGTGCTGAATTGCATTATGGGATGTTGATCTCTGCTCTGTCCACTTTTACTGTTGAAAAGTCAACTCTAGTTTAACAAAGTGACTTTTAGTGACATTTGACTTTCTCCAGAAGAAAAAATATTATAGGAAATACCATGAAAAATTTCTTGCTCTGTTAAACATCATTTGGGAAATACAAAAAAAAAAGACAATTACAGGATTAATAATTTTGACTTCAACTATATGTTTTGGCAAAATGCATTGTAAAAACGCTGGGTTCCACACAATCGATTTGTGTTGGGACAACATGAAGGAATTAAGTTCACTTTACAAATTTAAGTGGATTGAACATAAAACAATTAAGTTGTGTCCAAAAAACCTCAAGAATGGTGTTTTTTCAGCTTAGTTTAAATAAATAAGTAGGTTGAACAAACAATAAACTATATATTTTTGAGTGTACACCCATTTATATCATGTCAATAAAGTGAATTGAATTAAAAAACAATAATAATTAAGAGAGAGAGAGGATAAAGAGTGCTAGAAAAAAAGAGAGAAAGAGAGAGAGAGAAAGAGCTCTAATGGTCATCTCATTCCCAAAGTGATTCAGCGCTGCATCTGTATCATGCTCCATTCTCCATGCTGAATATCAGTCATGATGACCGAGGATGAAGAAACAAACAGATGGAGAAGGAGATGGAGAGATGGAGACATGAGGGACGAAGCTACCTTGTTCCACCAGACCGGTGGTGGCTGCAGAGACGGTGGAGGGAGCCGTGGTTTGCCTGCCCACTGCCAGACACACAGACACACACACATGTGCATAGCTACACAACAGCACTTCTCAACCGCACTAAACACTACAGTTAAACCAGCGTACGCTAACACAAACATCACACACTTACAGGAACATACACTCTGAAAACTATTTTGCTGCTTCTTCAAACTACTTATTTAAAATGAGCTGAATCAACACAATGGACCCTGATAATGACATGCTCATCGCTCATCAGCATCTTAAATCCTTGAAAGTTTCTAATATTTAGATTTTTTTTTAAACGTATGAACATTTATGTGTATTTATGCATGTATTACATCATCTTTACATAAAAAAACAACGAATGAGCGCGTGCGTGAGGTGTGTGTAGTGCAGTGTGTATGGAGCAGGACAGTAAATCTGATATTATTCTCTCCTCTGTCTGCCGTTATCAGTCTCACACTATTGTCTTCCTCTTTCTGAAAGTCTTGATAAGACCATCCTGGAGTTTTTCTCTTATTATTTCAGCTAATAGGATTGTAGAATAATGATGACTTGTACTC
This sequence comes from Danio jaintianensis, assembly GCA_903798115.1. Taxonomy (NCBI): domain Eukaryota; kingdom Metazoa; phylum Chordata; class Actinopteri; order Cypriniformes; family Danionidae; genus Danio; species Danio jaintianensis. The sequence continues at coordinate 960,638 of CAIGQV010019871.1, read as the reverse complement.
TCCCATTATATGTGAAGTTTATTTATAAACTAATTTCGAGAGGATCACGTGCTTATGATTGCTTGCGGCTGGTCCCGCATTATTCAATTTATGATTGACCAATCAGACGATTCCTAAGTCACTATAAATACCCTCAGTTCCATATAACAGCCGTCTTCGTTTTGAAGAATCCCCCCTTCCACCCCTACTCCTCCTCCTTTCTTAGATGGGTGGCACGGTGGTCCAGTGGTTAGCACTGTTTCCTCACAGCAAGAACGTCACTGGTTCTAGTCCTTACCAAGCCAGTCAACGTTTCTGTGCGGAGTTTACACGTTCTCCCCGTGCTCACATGGGTTTCCCCCGGGTTCCCCGGTTTCCTCCCACCGTCCAAAAACATGCAAGTTAAGTTAATTGATTAATCCAAATCGGCCCCATAGACATGCTCCTAGTAAGTAGTTATCTCTTAAGAGCAATCACTATCTGTTCATCAGCTACTACAGCAGGGGAGTTCTCGAGATCTACCTGAGCTCAAACTCTCCTATCGCCTTGCAAACGGGAGGGAGCCCCGGGCTCGAGGATCTTATGAGCTCAGGGCTCTCTACCGGGACAGCATGCCAAACACGCTTTATAATCAATCATCAGCTAACTGTGAACTCTTGAAATCAGTAATATTGAGTACGATGATCTTATATCATTCGCGAACGGCTGGATTCAATGCATTCAGTAGCAAATCTTAATGAACCAAATCCAAATGAATCGGTTAAATAAAAGACTCGTTTATAATACAATCACTTGCTGCCACCTGCTGGTATTTTCAGAATATCATGTTGCCGATCTCCTCTGTGATCAGAATGTTATGTTTGAATTAAATCCAATAAAATGTTGCCGCTTTAATTGTTATGTAAATGCATTTATTATCTAATTCACTTTTAGATGCAGATTAGCATTAGATTAGATGCTTTACCACATGCAGCACAATAATGTTATAGAAATCACTTATTAAATTGTTATCAGCCTAATTATTCTGACTAAATTGCTAAAGTTAGCTTTAAAGATATCATTCTTCTTAGGGTCAAGGGAAAAAATCTAAGTCTGAGTCGTTTATTTAACCAATTCATTTGAATCAGTGATTCGTTCAGTAAGATTTGCTACTGAATGCATTGAATCCAGCCGTTGGCGAATGACATAAGATCATCGTACTCAATATTACTGATATATAACGTTACTCAGCTCATTTAATTTTTGACAAATGTCTAATAATACTGCTCAAACTATTTATTTTATTTTATCTAAAATAATAATAATTAAATGGTGGAGCTTCTTGAGTTTGTTCAGTAAGGAGTGTTTTGATTGGTGGATTAAAAACTCACCGCGATTGGCTAAACAGAATATCCTCCAAAGAAAGATGTGTACGAATCTTGTCCTGCCAGGAAGGTCTCAAAAATACCTCACACAAACTCAAAGGACTCCATGCTCGTGTGAGCATTTTCACATGCACATTCAGTGGTTCATAAACACATCTAACATAATTCATAAATGCATGAGGAACGTCATCCAAGAACTTCATATATACATAATTGTGTAAACATTTTAAATGTGTTAATGTAAGATGCATATGTGTGCGCATTTGGGGAATATTTCTGCTCTTTACTTTTGAGTTTATGAATTGGAGTTGTGGATTTATGAATTGGAGTTGTGGATTTATGAATGGTGTTTTGAGTTTATGAATTGTGTTGTGCATTTATGAATTTTATGAATGCAAATGCATTATTATTGAGACTGATCTGGCTCCATACTATGACCACTGCTGCTGCATGTGAAAAGGCTCCATTCTTGGTTTTTTTTTGGGACAACTTAATTGTTTTATGTTCAATCCACTTAAATTTGTAAAAACAATTAGGTTAACTTAATTGATTTGTGTTGGGACAACATGAAGGAATTGTGTGGAACCCAGCATTTATTACAGTGTAAGCTTTAAAAAAATACTGGGTTCCACACAATTTATTCATGTTGTCCCAACACAAATCCATTAAGCTAACTATTAACGATTAAGTGGATTGAACAACACCCAAAAAAGCCCAGAATTGTGTTGTTTCAGCTGATTTTAAATAATTAAACAAGCAGCAACAATATTTTTGGAGTGTAGGCTTTGAAAACACTCTGAAATTGCTAAAAATGTCACTTATAATAAAAAAAACACCATGGTAGAAAATCAATCGTTTAGAGAAATGGCTTAAGAAATCGACTCTGCTGTTCTAGTTTAGCTTGTGTCACTTTTTTACCAGCAGACGCCGCGCTCTATGCTTGTGTTTAATGTATTAAACACAAAAGCAATGTAAAAACAGCTTAAAGTAAATACTTCATCTGTTATAAATGCTCCACTAAGTATTAAACTTCAATGGAATCGAACTGAATCAAATCTCAGTGAATTGAATCATTATGAATTTGCACAAACTCGTTCCTCAATGTGCAATCTATGAATTATGAATGATTTGCTGCACATGCAAAGATTCAAACTACTTCTACATTGAATTAAGTTCGTCATATTTCTGCATCTATCTCCTAACCTTCAGCAGAGACATAAACTGTGCTGATTCTCTCATGCACAAGTGAATCGAGTGACTCTTTGCATATTTTTCTTTGAGTTTTGTGCATGGTTGAGAAGCACTGCAGAGACACTGAGAAAAGAGGATAGATAAGATTATTAGCTGCTGCCAGAGAGGATTACAGTGGTCATCAGATAATGAAGATTCACCTGTCAGTCTGAAATAAAGAAAAGACTCGTTTTGTTGACTCAGGAGTCGCTCTCTCCTCAACCACACACACACACACGCACACACACACGGCTCTCATTAAAGGGATGGATTGTGAACTATATATTAGTTCTTCTGAAAGAAAAACAGGTCAATCTGCAATCTTTGGTTTATCTACTGTATACTGTATGGTTTATTTACTGTAGTCGAACAAACATAAAGCACAAACAACACAGTCTGAATCAGTCAAGATGTGCAAACTGAATTATCACCCAACCCACTTATCAATTATGCGAATAACTGCATTAAATGGACTAACCATAGACTAATGCATGTCAAAAAACAAGCACTTTTTAACGACAGAGAAATAAATAAAAATACACTCTCCAGAATGTGCTTTGCTCAGGCCTTAAAAAAGTAAAAGCACTCTATACACACACACGCACACGTACACTTTAATTTAAAAACCTCATAAGACAGTTAATGTGTGCCTTTTTGATTATTATCCATATCCCCAGTACCACATGTGGTGTTGGTTTTACTAGTTTACAGTTTTTATTATAAAAAATAGAATTAATTCAATTGCACTTTATGCAAAAAAAATGTACAAAAATAAAATAAATTAAAAATTTAATAAAATTTTTTTAATAAAATGCATTGCATGTCAAATTAAATAAAATGCACTGTATCTAAAATAAAATAAAGCAAACTCACACTCACTCTTTTATGCCGTAATTTCTTCATTTACGTATAGTTTTAATAGTTAACAGTTTTTATTATAAAAAATCATAATTCATTCAATTGCAATTTAAAAATAAATAAATAAATAAATATATAGATAAAATAAATACAAAAATAAAATGCACTGTATCTAGAATAAAATGAAATAAAGCAAATTCACACTCTATGATGCAGTGATTTACTCTTTTAAGTCATTTACAGCTTTAAATTTTAATAAAAAAAAGATATTCCTCATAAATCACACCAAGAAAACATGCAGACAGTGGCAAAAAGTATATAGTGATGAGAAACTTATTTTGAATATATGCATGCATTAATTTGATCAGCACATATAAGCAGTTTTAACAAGATCAGAAAAAAATTTAATTGAAAAAATCTAATAAATAAATAAATAAATAATAATAATAATAAAGGGGAAAAAAATAAATAAATAAAAAATTAAGAAATTAAGAAAAAAATTAAGAAAAAAAATAAAATAAAAAACTTAAAAAATAATCAAAAAAAACAATCAAATAAAGAAATAAAGAAAAAAGAAAATAAATAAAGAATTAAAAAAAAATAAATAAATAATAATAAAAAAATAATAAATAAATAAATAAAGGAAATAAAAAATAAATAAATTTAAAAAAAATTAAGAAAAAAATTTAGAATTTTTTTTAAATAAAAAAATAAAAAAATAAAGAATGAAATAAAGAAATAAAGAAAAAAGAAAATAAAGAAAGATTTTTTTTAAATAAATAAATAATAATAAATAAATAATAAAAAATTTGAAAAATTTATAAAGGAAATTAAAAAAATTAAAAAATTAAAATGACAGAAAATTAAGATTTTAAAAATATATATATATTTTTTTTTTATAAATAAATAAAAAATAAATAATGAAATAATGAAATAAAGAAAAAGAAAAAAGAAAATAAATAAATAAATAAAATATGTTTTAATAAATAAATAATAAATAAATAAATAATGTATATTTTGAGAATCTGTAAAGTTCACTAAAATTTATTAATAAATCATATTAGAAAAACACAATTAACAAATGCACAATTTTCTAGAGCCATTTTGTAAATATTAGTTCTCCATCTTTACAGAGCACAACATATCTTTCTGAATACACACATTACTCTTAACATGCTTATAAATAGCAAATCAAAATAATCTCACTTTAACTGAACTCTTAAAAACTTACACCAGATCTCCACAGACGTCCCCCTCTATGCTTTCTTTGATGCTTATGTAAATTGCTATTTTGGCTTTTCCTACAACAAACATTCAGAATTTGCTCTTTTTTTCTCTTCGTTTTTGCAAATTTGAAACAAAAATTGAAACAAACCTTAAAAAAACATTAAAATCTGCAAAACATTAAAACTAACAGAGACAGAAAATCAGACAGGAACACTGCCGTCCGCCCACCAGCCTGCTGCTCCACTGTGTGTGTGTGTGCGTGTGTGTGCGCGTGTGTGTGTGATGCATGCATGCTGTGTGTGTGTTTGTTTGATGCATGCATGGTGTGTGTGTGTGTGTGTGTGTGTGTGCGTGTGTGTGTGTGCGCGTGTGTGTGTGTGTGAGCAGATGTTTCACTACAGCAGAAATAAATCACATGTTATTATAAATGCCACTGATCAGACGCAAACATCTAGAAAACCTGACAAACAGCACAATCAGAGAGTTCACACACTTTACACCCAGCCGAGAGATCACACTCACACACACTTCACACACACAGCAGGATTTATTAACAGCTCAGATGTGTAGTTTTGAGATCATTAAAATACAAAGTTCACCCCAAAAAACAGAACTCTTTCACTGCATCTCAACCTCAAGTCATTCCTGATCTTTAATACAGTATAAGGAATATTTAGTGAGAATAAAGTATAATAGAATAATATTAATCATAATAATTAAGGTATAAAGCAATGCAACAGGAGCTAATTTGATGTGCAATATATTCAGTCTGATGTGCAGTATATTAAAAAATAAAGCATATATGAAACTGTATTTCGACCAATAAAAAGCCATTGTTTGTCTTTATAAAACCTGGAATGCATTGCACAAGTTGCAGGGGTCATTTTGGGGTTATTTTTAGCAGTTTTTTAATAATGAGTTACTAGTCACCATTTAATTGTAAAATAAAATAAAATAAAATTAAATTAAATAAAATTAAAAAATTAAAAAAAATAAAACAAAATAAAAAAATAAGATAAAACAGAATAAAATAAAATAAAATAAAATACATTGTATGAAACATAAAATAAAATAAAATGCATTGTATGTAAAATAAAAAATAAAAATAAAATAGAATAAATTAAAATGCATGGTATTAATATAAAATAAAATAAAATGCATTGTAGGAAATATAAAATAAATAAATAAATTGTATGTAAAATAAGTAAAATAAAATAAAATAGAATCAAATAAAATAGAATAAATTAAAATGCATGGTATGTAAAATAAAATAA
>CAIGQV010019871.1:927252-939294 GCA_903798115.1 Danio jaintianensis | reverse complement strand
ACACACACACACACACACACTGTCACACTCACTCACACGCAACATCAGGCTACGAGAAAACACGGATAAAATAATTGCAGAAATGATTCAATTCAATAGCCTAACACTAATACTGTAATACTACAGCTAATAATAACAATAAACAATAAAAAAATAAATAAAAGTGATTTTATATTAAAATATTATACTATATATAATATTTTATTATACTATACATTAAACATTACAATATACTTTTAATACTTTATCATAAAATAAATAAATGAATTAATAATAAAACTAACCAAACATAAATGTGTATTATAAAAGGCATAAAAATGTATATTATAAAATTTACTTACATAAAATGCAACAAAATTCTTTAAATATTATTAATACACCCTTGCTGAAAAAAATATTGTAATAAAAAACATAATTGTTTGTTTCTATAATAATAATAATAATAATAATAATAATAATAATAATAATAATTATTATTATTATTATTATTTTATTAGTGTAATAATAAAATAAAAATAATAATAAATAATAACTTACTTAACTTATTAATGTGTGTTATATATTATAAAATACCTATAAAATGTTTAGATAAAATTAACTTACATAAAAATCTATTATAAAAATATATAAAATGCAAGTAATTACTTAAATTTCATAAAGTTTTTAGAATAATTATTTAATAATAATAATAAAAATAATAATAATGACAACGGGCGTCACGGTGGCGTTGTGGGTAGAGTGATCGCCTCACAGCAAGAAGGTCGCTGGTTCGAGTCCCGGCTGGGTCAGTTGGCGTTTCTGTGTGGAGTTTGCATGTTCTCCCCGTGTTGGCGTGGGTTTCCTCCGGGTGCTCCGGTTTCCCCCACAGTCCAAACACATGCGCTATAGGGGAATTGATGAACTAAATTGGCCGTAGTGTATGAGTGTGTGTGTGAATGAGTGTGTATGGATGTTTCCCAGTACTGGGTTATAGCTGGAAGGGCATCCGCTGTGTAAAACATATGCTGGAATAGTTGTTGGTTCATTCCGCTGTGGCGACCCCTGATTAATAAAGGGACTAAGCCGAAGGAAAATGAATGAATAAATGAATAATGACAACAACAACAACAACAACAACAAATACTTATTAATAGGCTTTAATAAAACTTTAATATACAACAATAATAAAATAATTATTAATACATCAATTATTATTTTTATAATTAATAATTTTAAAATTAGTCATTCAAAATATGAATACATAATATAAAAATAAAAATGTATTATAAAATGCATCAATAATATAACACAGTTTTTAAACTACTACTAATGGCACATATAAAAATAATATATCTACAAATTGTTGTTTAAATAAACAGTTTTGTTTGAACAAACTAAATAAATAATCATCAATCAATCACACATAAACCAAACTGCTATTGACATGGACAAACAGAAAACCCATTTATTGATGAAGCTGAAATGAGAATAAAAAAACGAGTGTAAGTGTAACCCCCCCCCCCCCTTCTTTTTCTTTCATTAATTAGCATAATTTTTCCTTATTTTATCTTTGTGGGGTTGATTTAGGATGGGATATGGGTAATGTTATGGTTGTTTACATAACTGTTTCCATTATTATTTACTGTTTAAAACCAGCAGATTCATTCATTCATTTTCCTTCAGCTTAGTCCCTTTATAGCATATGTTTTATACAATGGATGCCCTTCCAGCCGCAACCCAGTACTGGGAAACATCCATATACACTCACTCACACACACTCATACACTACGACCAATTTAGTTCATCAATTCCCCTATAGGGCATGTGTTTGGACTGTGGGGGAAACCGGAGCACCCGGAGGAAACCCACGCCAACACGGGGAGAACATGCAAACTCCACACAGAAACACCGACTGACGCAGTCGGCACTCGAACCAGCGACCTTCTTGCTGTGAGGCCACAGTGCTAACCACTGAGCCACTGTGCAGCCCAACCAGCAGATTATACTATATATTATATAACTATGTAACTGTTATTCTAATATCTGCTTAAATCAAAAATAAATAAATAAATACTGCAATAAAACAGGGTAAACGAGAGAAAGTGTGTGTGTGTAGAGGCGTATTTACCTGGCGTCTGCTTCACTGTAATATTCTCTGGCCACGATGTCTTCAAACAGCTCACCACCCGTCACACTGAACACAAACACAGACATTATATTCACAATTTATCCTCAAATGCTGAGATTTCATATTCAACAGGATATTTCTGCAGGCGTGCCACAGGGAAGTGACTGCACTGATATAAACTGGAAAATGGATATAAACAAAAATTAAATAAAATTTATATGAAATGAATAATTAATAAATGCATATATTATTAATAGCATTTTAAACATTAATAAAATAAATCTGAAAACTCTTAGAATAATAATAATAATAATAATAATAATAATAATAATAATAAATACATTAAAATAAAATTAAAACATGTAAAATGTACCATTATATTAATAAAATAAATCTAAATATTCATTTTCTTTTCAGCTTAATTCAGCTTTTCAGCGGAATGAACAGCCAACTTATCCAGCATATGTTTTACGCCGCGGATGCCCTTCCAGCTGCAACCCATCACTGGGAAACATCCATACATGCCCTATAACGCATGTGTTTGGACTGTGGGGGAAACCGGAGCACCCGGAGGAAACCCACGCCAACACGGGGAGAACATGCAAACTCCACACAAAAATGCCAACTGACCCAGCCGGGACTCGAACCAGCAACCTTCTTGCTGTGAGGCGAATGTGCTACCCACTGTGCCACCGTGCTGCCCTTAAATCTAAACACTTTTACAATAATAATAGTTATAATAATAATAATAATAATAATAATAATAATAAATACACTAAAATAAAATAAAATCATGTAAAATGTACCATTAATAAATAATTACAATAATGAAAATAATAATAAACTTAATTAATTAAATATTACAGTTATTATTTATTAATAAAATTCTATATTAATTACATTTTAAACATATTAATAAAATAAATCTAAACACTTTTACAATATTAATAATAAAATATTACAAAATGAAAATAATAATAATATTAATTAATTAAATATTACAATTATTATTTATTGATATAATGATATATTATTAATTACATTTATGCATTAATAAAATAAATCTAAACACTTTTACAACAATAATAATAATAATAATAAATATCAAAAGAAAAACCATTCAAATTAAATAAAAATGTGTCAAATGTACCACTAATAATTACATAAACTTTATAAAATAAATGAACAAATATAATAAATTAAATATTGCAGTTATTATTTAGAAATGTAATTAGTTAATTTGAATGAACTTATTATTATTTAATATTAAAATAAGTTAAAATATAATTAAATAAAACTAAACTAAATAAATTTATATTTTTATATAAATTGATGTTGTGACAAATGGTGTCATTTAGTATGGTATAATAGTTTTTCTTTCATTCATTCATTCATTAATCAGGGGTCGCCACAGCGGAATGAACCGCCAACTTATCCAGCATATGTTTTACGCAGCGGATGCCCTTCCAGCTGCAACCCATCACTGGGAAACATCCACACACACTCATTCACACACATACACTACGGACAATTTAGCTTACCCAATTCCCCTATAGCGCATGTGTTTGGACTGTGGGGGAAACCGGAGCACCCGGAGGAAACCCACGCCAACACGGGGAGAACATGCAAACTCCACACAGAAACACCAACTGACCCAGCCGAGGCTCGAACCAGCGACCTTCTTGCTGTGAGGTAAACGTGCTACCACTGCGCCACCGTGACGCCCGTTTTTCTTTCATAATAAATAAAATATTCTCAAATAAACAAACTCTAAAATAAAATAAAACCAATGTAACAGCACTTTTTATAGAGTGATTGGAGTTATTTATTATAGTTTTTCTTTCATACACTTTATAAAGTTAATGTAAGCAGCCTAAAAACAGCCTGACATTCTGGAGCAACATTGAGCCACTATCATTTATTATTATTAATCATTCGCCCTCCTGTCTTTTCTTCTTCAAATATTTCCCAAATGATGTTGAACAGATTCAGGAATTTTTCACAGTATTTCCTATAATATTTTTTCTTCTGGAGAAAGTCTTATTTGTTTTATTTCGGCTAGAATAAAAGCAGTTCTTAATTGTTTTAAACCCATTTTAAGGTCAATATTATTCGCCCCCTTCAGCAATATTAGTGTTGGATTGTCTCCAGAACAAACCACTGTTATACAATGACTTGCCTAATTACCCTAACTTTACCCTAATTACCCTAGTTAAGCCTTTAAATGTGACTTTAAGCTGAATACTAGTATCTTGAAGAATATCTAGTCTAATATTATGTGCTGTCATCATGGCAAAGAGAAAAGACATCAGTTATTAGAAATGAGTTATTAAAACTATTATGATTAGAAATGTGTATGTATGTGTTGACTTCACCTGTATGTTTACATTACACTGTAAAAACATATGCATCAAATAACATAGAAAGCAGCGTTTATTGAGCAAGCTCGGTTAATATGGATGAGAGAGAAAGAGAGGATATGAGGGAATCCTCCAGAACAGCAGCATCACTGGGGTTTCAGGCGGGAAACCCGGATCCCCTGTTGCCATGGAAACAACAGATCAGAGAGAGAGAGAGAGAGATGATGCTGAGTGGGCGTGAGAGAGAGACACTGAAAATCTCTCATATATTTTACCACAGTATCTGTTCTCATGCCATCTAGCTTAGGCATGGACTGGTATAAGATTCTGTCGGTGTGATAACCTTGGATATAAACATCACAGTATTGTGATTACTGCTCTAAAAAATGCTCTGTTTAAATGTCTGGGTAAAAGCAACAACATTTTCCCCCTATTGAACACATTATACTTCATTTTAAGAAACATTTGTTATATTTTGTACCAGTAAACAAGTCTGACTTATTGCCGGCTATGCGAACCAAACTCCTGCTCTGATCATACAGGGACGAGACAGCCCTTAACAGAGCGCCTCTGACCCCATACTCCCAGAGCACCCTCCACAGACTGCCACGAGGGACACGGTCGAATGCCATCTCCAAGTCCACAAAACACATGTGGACTGGTTGGGCATACTCCCATGAACCCTCGAGCACCCTGTTGAGGGTATAGAGCTGGTCCAGTGTACCATGGCCTGGAAAAAAACCACATTGTTCCTCCTGGATCCTAAGGTTCAACCATCGGCCGAATCCTCCTCTCCAGTAGCCTGGCATAGACTTTCCCAGGGAGGTTGAGGAGTGTGATCCCCCTATAGTTGGAGCACACCCTCCGGTCCCCCTTCTTAAAAATGGGAACCACCACCCTAGTTGCCCAGTCCAGAGGTACTGTCCCCGACCTCCATACGATATTGTAGAGACGTGTCAGCCAAGACAGCCCTGCAACATCCAGAGACCTAAGATACACAGGGTGAATCTCATCCACCACTGCTGCTTTGCCACTGCGGAGCTTGCAAACTACCTCAGTGACCTCAGCTTGGGTGATGGGTGAGTCCACCCCTGCATGCTTCCTCAATGAAAGACATGTCGGTGGGGTTGAGGAGATCCTCAAAGTACTCCTTCCACCGTCCGACAACTGAAGAAGATTTTTATTTTCTAAACCTATGTGAAGACATATTTAATTGGGTGAGTGGAGGACCATATGAATCTGCCATTATATGTCTTTGAAAACAGGTGAGAGGTTAAGCCAAAGGGGTCATAAAAGAGCACGAGAGAGGACTTGGGGATACAATGCAGAACCATCTGTGTCAGAAAAGCATGAAATGTATACAACATATGTTGAAACTGTCATGTATGTTTGAAAAGACACATACTGTATGGGAGAGAAGTGTCCAGTGTAGATGTTTGAAAACAGACACTAGTCATGATTGCCAAATGTGAACTGTATGTGGAAAAACAGGTATGAGTACATTAGATCTTTACATTACATTACATTTACATTTAGTCATTTGGCTGACGCTTTTATCCAAAGCGACTTACAAGTATTATGCAGAGGCCAATTATCACTGCAGAGCAAACGGGGGTAAGGTGTCTTGCTCAAGGACACTTCAGTCATTGTCTGCTGGCACTGAGATTCAAAGCCACAACCTTCTGCTTACAAGTCCAACTCTCTAACCACCAGACCACGACTGACATCAGACGGGCCAACAAGAAGAGGGGGGTTAAATTGGGGTCATAAAGTAGTAGGACCTGGGAGAGGCCTGTTGAACCAAGAACCAGCTGTTAAAACACAAAGGTGGGAGGAAGCAAGGATAAAGGGTATGTTAAATTTGAGGGACATTGGATTTGTCCTGGGGAGAGACTGAGATGGGTTTGCTCCAGGCTGTCTCTGCTTCTTTGGAAAATATTCCAATAAAGTATATTCTTCTGATATTCATAACCTCCAGACTAAGTTTGATTCATTAAGAGAAAAGCCGGAAACCACAACAAATGGCGCCCAAGGAACGTGGGGCTGGAAAGGAGCAGGACTTGTGTTGCTGTACAGGTTGGACTGGATAAAAAAAAACACAAATGTGGCCACAATTTAAAAAACGGTAAGCAATTTATAAGTTTGTGTTTTTTTCTGCCAGGACCTGCTTGTAACGGTAAAAACACTTGAACTTTTTCTCCAGATTTAAAGAACTAAAAGTAAAAGTAAACGTAAAAAGTAAAGAAAAAACAAGGGGTTTTGAATACCAGAAGAAAAAGAGTAATTTGCATGCAAATGATCTGTGTTTACCTAAGAGGGCCTTGACGGATAGGATAAACGTTAATTAGTAACTGTTACCCATATTTGGGAAATTTTGAATGATGTAGAATATGCATAGAGCATTTATAAGTTTTAAGAGTGAGTCCTTAATGTGTGGTGACAGTTAAGAGATTAAAACAGATTAAAGTAGAGAGAAGCGCGCAAAGTCCTACGATACCGCTCTGTTATAGGTGAAGCAGAGGGCTGCATGGGTAGGCAAAAATCCTGTGGTTATCTCTGTAAGGTTAGAGGCAGCTCAGGCAGGTCACTCAAGAGGAGTGCAGTGTAGTGTAAAGCATTTATTTAATTGTAAGTGTTTGTGTATCTGCCTGCTTTGGGCTGAGGCAAGATAGTCCATAGTGGTGTGCAGAGAAGGCTCCCTTCTTCCTCCTTGACTGGAAGGAGAGCGGGGGATGCAGCTCATGTTACACTGAGTGGAGGAGAGGAGTGAATGAGAAGAGAAAAAATAACAAGAGTAGAAGTGTGAATGTGTTTAACAGTATGTTTTTAATAAAGAGTAGGTTAAAAGAATGATTATAGTAGATTATAATACAAAAGGAGGACTGCATATGTGGTATGATTTAAAGAACAATAAGAATAGAGAATGATGCAGTTTAGGGAAGAGATTATGATATAAAGGAGGAGTCTCCTATATTAAAACTAATGGAACATATTGCATTTGAAAGACACATAGTGAAAAGGCAGAAGAATATACTAGTTAAACATTCTTCTGAAATGATCTTTGTGTTTTAAGTGGTGTATATGTTAAGAAAAGAACAACAGGCAGAGTGGACTGACATTCCTGACATATCAACAGGAGGAAGACAGTCTGCCCCAGGATGGGGGTAAGAGAGAGATTTACGGTGTCAATGTGTAAAAAATAAATAGATTCTGTCTATTTACAGCACAGAGCAGATGAGCGTAAAAGAGAGAATATCAAACAATTAGATAAAATAATAAGATAAACTTTAACATAATAATAATGTGTGGAATATAAGTTATTAAATGAATAGATATATTTTAAAGTAGTACAGTAAGATAAGAGATATGAGGAAATACCAATAATAGAGTAAGATATTATAAATAAAGTTATATTATAAAAAATGGAACTAAAATCAATTCCTATTGAAGCTTTACTAATGAATATTAAGAAATATAAATGAAGCCATAGAAATAAATATATGGAGATAGAGTAAAATAATATATTAATAAACAAATAGATTTACTAAATAAGTATGAATAAATAACAGATAAGTGAGGTCTTTGAGTAAAGATAAAAAAAAAATGAGAAAAGAAACTGAAGATTTAATGATAAAATAAGTAAGTAAAATAAGCTTAAAAATGTATAAGAAAACATAAGAGCTAAAAACTCAAATTAAGGAAGAAATAGAATAAAAAAAGAAGTCCAAACACTGTTTAATAGATAAAAAAGAGAAATGTTTAAAATATGGGTATATTAAACAGATAGATAAAGACTAAATAGCAGGGCGACGCGGTGGCGCAGTGGGTAGCACAATCGCCTCACAGCAAGAAGGTCGCTGGTTCGAGCCTCGGCTGGGTCAGTTGGCATTTCTGTGTGGAGTTTGCATGTTCTCCCCGTGTTCGCGTGGGTTTCCTCCGGGTGCTCCGGTTTCCCCCACAAGTCCAAAGACATGCGGTATAGGTGAATAGGGTAAGCTAAAATTGTCCGTAGTGTATGTGTGTGAATGAGTGTGTATGGGTGTTTCCCAGTGATGGGTTGCAGCTGGAAGGGCATCCGCTGCGTAAAACATATGCTGGATAAGTTGGCAGTTCATCACCGTGTGGCGACCCCAGATTAATAAAGGGACTAAGCCGAAAAGAAAATGAATGAATGAATAAAGACTAAATAATAATCAATAAATAAAAAGTTACATTTTCAAGAAACCAAGATTTGGCTTTAGAAGATAAGATTGAATTTAAGCAATAAAATTGTTGTGGCTTAGGTTGGCTGTTGTCATCTGTCTCAAAGTCAGCTACATGCTGTTATCAGAGTTCTCTATTTGTAGGAAAGTACAGTGATTCAGATGAAAATCATAGAAGCTGGGTAAATGTTAAAGACCATGATAGAGTGAGTAAAAAAATGTATATTTAAGAGTTTATGTAGTAAGAAGCTAAATTGATAATTATGCATTGCATTTCAAAAATGAAAAATGGTTTTAGTAACTAAATATGTTCAATTAGTAATATGAATCCTGAGCTATAGCAGTAATGTTTTTTGAACAGTTAGACCAGATATTAGGCCACCATGTAGTACTGTTGAATTAAAACAAGTATGGAAATGAGAAATTAAATACTCAAATATGTGGCAGAGAAAATAAAAGATAAAATAATGACAAATGGCAAACAGAAGAAACATTTGATGCAAGCATTGAGAAAATAGAAACTGAGTATGGAAAATATTAGAGAAATTAAAATACGATGTAAAAAGGACCAGCTAGTAAAGAAACAGTAGCATAGATAAGGAGAAATGTAAAGTAAAGCACAATTTGAAGATAAAGAAATTAATTAGAAGAACATTTAAGAAATAGAAAATTAAGCATATTTACATATGATAAAAATGATTGAGAAATAGAGAAAAATAAGCTGTTAAAAAGTAAAGAGGAGAAAATAGATGGGAGGAGTCTTCATTTGATGGAGGAAAAATGTGAAAGAGGAAAAAGATTTATTAAGTCATGAGCTAAATTTCATATATGAATTAAGAGGACATAGGAATGGACTTTGGGGGACTGTAGTCTCTCACCTACCAGACATCTCTGAGTGCACTGGCAAATGGAATAAGGTGTTTGACAAACTGTTGGCTATGGACATTTGCGATAGCAGTGATGCAGGCACTGCGTGCCCAGAACTTACTGAGGGCAGAAAAGGCTACTTATGTTCAGAGACACTAAAAAGAGACAAACAAGAGAATGATGAACTGATCAAACAAGAAAAAGAGCTCCACCAGACATTTGCGTCATCTGGGTGAAAGAAGGAAGCCAGCAATAAGAGAGAGGGGGAAGCTGTGGCCCTGGACACCACAGAAAAGACTGCAGCACCAATCTATGAACCAGCTGTCTTCTCAGGGTGCGAGGAGGGAGAGTCTGACAGGCCACCTTAAAGCAGCAGACCTATAGTCCAAATTAAATACAATGTGACCAGTGGGCAAATTAAGAACAAAAGTGTAGTTACCCATTCTTGTATCAAGAAAAGTATGATGTAAATTGAAGACATTTTTTTATATGAAAATGTACGATATAAAAAGGTATGACTTTAAATGTATACTGTTGAAGTGATATTTAAATAATTTGGTTCAGTTTCATAGGTTTAAGCATAAAGGTTCTTGCACAGGATAGAGGATAAAGTACAATGCATGGTGGTGACTAAAGAAAAAGAGACAGCTTTTGATAACTTAAGAAATAATTTGGATTAGAAATGTTGATGGAATTAAGTATTTAAGTAAAAACTAAGGAAATATCTTAGCATTATTTTGAATTGCCTAAATCAAGATTGGATATTGAAAACATGAAAGTGATTCAAATCTAGAAAAAATGATTTATACTTAAAGAAGAGATTAGAACTAGAAACCACATCACAACATCCCCAGTCGAGGTCAACAGCTCCCCACTTCCGCTGTAAACAGTGTCGATGTGGAGCTGCTTCCCCCTCCTGAGGTGCCGGAGGGTTTCCCAGAATCTCAGAATCCCAGAATCTCTTTGGGGCTGACTGGTATTGTACATATTGCTGTCAACTTTACATTGTCGTTGTATTTGCACTGTCTGTATTTTGCACTGTCGTTGTACTTGCACTGTCTGTATTTTGCACTGTCTTTGTATTTTATCTGTATTTTGTACTGTCTGGAGCCAGCACCTAAGCCTTTCACTCATCATAGCACACGTGCTGCTGATGATGTGACAATAAAAGTGATTTGATTTGATTTGATTGATTTGGTAGTCTTTCTCCATGGTCTCCCCGAACTCTTCCCAGGCCCGAGTTTTTGCTTCTGCAACCGCCCGGGCTGCAGCACGCCATGGGTACCGACAACAGAAAACATGTCAGGCTGAATAATTCAAATAAATCATTGCCTTCTGCTCTTCATTAGTTAAAAAAACTGATTTCTCTACAGCTCAAGATAACAGAAATCAGTTATTAGAAATGAGTTATTGAAAGTATTATGTTTAGAAATGTGTTGAAAACAATCAGCTCTCCGTGAAACAGAAATTGGGGGAAAAAATATTCAGGGGGGCAAAAAATTCAGGAGAGCTAATCATTGAATAAATAAATAAAGCATCATAGTGAATCACTCACAGGTCAAACAGCAGGTAGTGGAAGCCCTCCTCTGATATACTGTCATGGAGGCGCACTGGAGATATAAACACATCATCATTACTGACACTGATGCGTCTCACACACACACACACACAAACACTTAAACCCTCACTCACTCACCGATGTTGGAGTGTTTGAGCAGACGGCAGATCCGCGCCTCACGCTCCAGCTTCTGGTGGTCTGACGAAACAGTTCAACATCCTTTAATTACATTATACAATATATAAAATACTAATTGCACTGTAAATACATTGAAAGAACAAGAGTTCTGCACAGTCACTTTCCATGAACGCTAATGAAAAATAAATCAATTAAATAAATAAATAGACAATAAATAAATAAACATCGAATCTGTTGTAAATCATAAACAAATAAATGAACAAATAAATGATAAACAAATAAAAAAATGTATTTAATAAGTAAACAAATAATAAATAAATAAATAAATAAAAATAATTTAATTAAATAATCAATAAATAAATGAATCAAAAACACAAAATAATTAAATAAATAAATGAATAAACATAAAAATACATTATTAATAATAAATAAATAACAAATAAACAAACTAATTCATAAATGAATAAAAGAAAAATTAATTAGTTAAACAAATATAAAACAATAATCAAATAAATAATTTATTTATCTATAATTAATTAATTAACCAATAAAAAAAAAAAAAAAAAAATAGAATAATAAATAAACAATTAATAAATCAATAATAATAATAATAATAAATGTAAATAAAAAAGGGGCTGCACGATGGCACAGTGGGTAACACGATCGCCTCACAGCAAGAAGGTCGCTGGTTTGAGTCCCGGCTGGGTCAGTTGGTGTTTCTGTGTGGAGTTTGCATGTTCTCCCCGTGTTGGTGTGGGTTTCCTCCGGGTGCTCCGGTTTCCCCCACAGTCCAAACACATGCGCTATAGG
>CAIGQV010019871.1:876052-889918 GCA_903798115.1 Danio jaintianensis | reverse complement strand
ACACACACACACACACACACACACACACACACACACGATCCAGCAGCATCTGCTTTGTGTTCCAGGAGTGTTTTCCGGACTGTGTGTGTGAAGACGCCTTCAACAACACATACGCCTGCGTCAGGACACTCAAAGACGCAAACCTGCAGTACTGCGAGTTCGCCGACAATGAGGTGTGTGTTTTTTTTGTTTACAATTTTATTATTATTATTATCATCAGAATTATTTATTATATCATTTTATTATTTACTTTTTCGCAGTTATGTGTTGAAATAAGTGAAAATAAGTAAATGAATGAAGCAAATAAATGAACTATTTGCTTAAATGAATTATTTATTTACTTAAAGTAAATATATGAAGTGACTATATTAATTATTTACTTGAAAGGAATGAATGAATAAATGAAGTGAGTGAGTGAATGAAATGAATGGATGCATGAGTGAATGATTAAATTAAGTAAATTCATGAATTATTTACTTGAAAAAAATGAAGCGAATGAATGAAGTGAAGGAGTGAATGGATGAACGAATGAAGTAAGTGAATGATTGAATCATGTAAATAAATGAAGTGAATAAATGAAGTAAATATATGAATTATTTACTTGAAAGAAATTAAAGAAGTGAAGGAGTGAATGAATGAATGAACTGAATGATTGAATGAAATGATTGAATGAAGTGAATGATTGAAAGAAGGTGAATGAATGTTAATGAAGTAAATGAAAGAATGAAGTGAATGAACAAACGAGCGAATGAATGAGTATTCATTTACTCAGTGAAAGAATGAATAAATGAAGTGAATTAATTAATTAATTGGAATGAATGAATGAATGAATGAATGGTTGATTGGCGTAAATAAATCATTTATTTATTATTAAAGTGAATGAATGAGTAATTAAATCCACTAATACAGTAAGTCTGTGTGTTTGTGCTTTAGGCATTTGTGGAGATGTACAACCTGACGGCAGATCCTCATCAGCTGGAGAATATTGTGAAGAAAGTGGATCCGTCGCTCCTGCAGATCATGAACCAGCGGCTGATCAAACTACAGTCCTGTGCTGGAGACGCCTGCAGAAACATCAGATGAGGAATAATGATGATGATGAATACTGCAGGCAAACCTCACACACAAATCAAGATCTGCTGCTTTATTCATTCATACAACACACACACACACACACACACACACACACACACACACACACACAGAGAAAACAACAATAATAATCCACTTTTGTTTTACTTTGGAAATATGCTCATGTTACGCTCTCCTACATGTAAACAGGTGAATTTGAGTACATTCAGGCAGGAGCACTTTTAGCTTAGCTTAGCATAAATCATTGAATCGAATTAGACCATTAGCATCTCACAAAAAAAAGTTGTTTTTTTAGCCTAGAAAATAGCAACTTTTCATTTTCCATCTTATTACTCGATATAACGGACGAGTAATAAGATGGAAAATGAAGAGTGTGTGTCGTATGACGTTATATCGAGTAATAAGATGGGAAAATAAAAGTTGCTTTTTTTAGGCTACATGCTAAGCTAGTTACCTAGATATTTTCAGGCTCTGTTTAATATCACTGCGCTTCTTTAGCCATGGTACAGCAGTAAAGAAGTTATAATGCCAAAATAAAAGTATAGTCCAGTCATGTCAGCCTAGAAAATAACAGAAAATAACTACATTTTCCCGCTTAGTACATGATGTTTTAATAAATTATTAAAACTCTTTGGTCATTTTTTTGAGTGAGATGCTAATGGTCTAATCTGATTCAATGAATTATGCTAAGCTAAGCTAAAAGTGCTCCTGTTAGACCCAGAGATTGATTGAATGGCTCAAAACATGGTGAAACTCACCTGTTAACTGTAGAAGAGCGTTAAATAAGCATATTTCAATTAAATTCAATTTAATATTTCCAAAAAAAGAAAAAAACCCTAAAAGTTCATTAGTGATTCATATACTGCAGATATTTAAATAAGTCATCAGCTACAGGCACTTTGAGAGTACAAAAACAACAGCAAAATGAATCCCTGTGGCTCAGCGAAACCATGTGCAAGAAAATAAACATTATTTACAACATATAAAGGAACATTGAATCGGATAAGACCATTAGCATCTCACTCAAAAAAGACTAAAGAGTTTGGATGATTTAAACATTGGACATTATTTACAACATAATTGTCTTAACGGGCCAGCGCACCCAAAGTGAAACTTCTGTCTTCATTTAGTTAAAATGATTTACATTAGTCAACCTTTAAAGAAACAGCGTCATTATAAGCAACATAACTGGTGGACATGTTCAAGCCTGTTTGCACAAAACTGGATTTAAAGGGCCAGCGCACCCAAAAATGAAACTTCTGTCACATTCAGCCGATCTCTGGGTCTAAAAGGAGCACTGTTAGCTTATCTAAGCATAGATTATTGAATCGGATTAGACCATTAGCATCTCACTCAAAAAAAGAGTTTGCATAATTTAAATATTATTTACAACATAATTATCTTAAAGGGCCAGCGCACCAGAAAATGAAACTTCTGTCTTCATTTACTGACGTCTTCCAAACCAGTTTCTGTTGAACAAAAAAAACAAGATATTCTGAAGAAACAGCTGTTGACTTCCATAGTAGGAACAAAAAATATATATATTTTTTCAGCATTCTTCAGAATATCTTGTTTTTTTTGCTCAACAGAACCTCAAACAGGTTTGGAAGAAGTCAGAAAATGATGACAGAAGTTTCATTTTTGGGTGCACTGGCCCTTTAAATCCAGTTTTGTGCAAACAGGCTTGAACATATATGTTCATAATCATAATCATTTTTCTTCATAAGAGCTCAATGTATCGTCACAGAGAAAATAACAACATTAATATTGGATCAATTTAAAGAAACACTCCACTTTTTTTATGGAAATATGCTCATTTTACACTCTCCTAAAGTCAAACGGGTGAGTTTTACCATGTTTTGAATACATTCAGCCAATCTCTGGGTCTAAAAGGAGCACTGTTAGCTTAGCTTAGCATGGATCATTGAATCGGATTAGACCATTATCATCTTACTCCAAAACGACTAAAGAGTTTGATTTAAACATTAGACATTATTAACAACATAATTATCTTAAAGGGCCAGCGCACCCAGAAATGAAACAAAGAGCTCAATGTATGGTCACAGGGATTACTTTAGTTTTGCCTGTATGTGTGTTTTTTGACTCTAAAAGTACAGATTGACTTGTATTTTCTGAATAACTAATGAGTTTCCGCTAGTTTTACAGAAGGAAAAAAAAAGTGGAGAGTAAATAAACAGCAAATCTTTATTTATTTTTGGTGAACTGTCTCTTTAAAGAGACTAGAAATTAATATTCTGCACAATTTACTCACTATTATGCTAGAAATACAAAAGTGGACGGATTTACATTCTATGCCAAAGAAAACATACAGGTTTGTGTGAGTAAATATTGAGAGAACAGTGTAAAAGTGAATGTATTTACAGCCTGATTGTAGTTTCGCCTGCAAGAAATCATTTCTTAGGGATCTCTGGAAGTTTACTGGCTTCACTTCCACGTCATGCCATTGATTTTTCAGCACTTTTTATGGTAAATGAACCAAATCAAGTCTAATTTACCTTGTGCATTTTAAGTTGTTTGGTTTGATCTTTATTTTCGTGGTTGTTTTATGATGTTTTCCTTCATATACTGTGAATTAAACTTTAATGTGAGCAGATCTGCTGTTTTTAATGCGTGTAGCTTTAGCAAAGGGAGGTCGTCGGATGTTGAAGGGAATTGTTGATTTTAATCTAAAGCCTGATTTTTTGCACTAAGCAGTGTTTGTGCCTTTTTGTACAATACAAATGTCTAATTTTGACTAATCAATAAATTTACAACAAAGAAAGAAAATGATTTGTTTGATGCAAGTTGTTTTTCTTCTGAAGCAGCAAATAACAACTGTTCTGTCGCAGAAAAGATTCATAAATGCTCTTTAAAATGCTTTGTTTTTAATAAGGGAAAATAACGAAATGCACTTTTTTACATTAATATTTTTTAAAAGATAAAACCGCTTGAAATGTAATGTTTGGTGGTGTTTTTTTTTGCTTGTAAAATAATCTATGACGTTTAATGAGTGCCGTCATACTTCAGTCAAATATAGTTGTTCTTTTATTCATGCATTATAATATAAGTTTTATTATTGTTTTCTTAAATTGTACATAATGTGAATGTGATTTGCCTTTAAGTTAAGCATTTAACAATTTAAAGAAATAATCTGAATGAGTATTAAAATCATAACAAATTATATTAAGCATATATAACACACTAAAATAATAATAATAAAATTATTTATTGGTAAAATAATTGGTAAACCTTTTATTTTCCTCATCTGTTCATGGACAGATGAGGAATATATACATTATACATACACTCACCTGCCACTTTATTAGGTACACCTGTTCAACTGCTCATTAACGCAAATTTCTAATCTAAATAAATGTAGACATGGTCAAGACGATCTGCTGCAGTTCATCAGAATGGGGAAGAAAGGGGATTTAAGTGACTTTGAACGTGGCATGGTTGTTGGTGCCAGACGGGCTGGTCTGAGTATTTCAGAAACTGCTGATCTACTGGGATTTTCACACACAACCATCTCTAGGGTTTACAGAGAATGGTCAGAAGAAGAGGAAATATCCAGTGAGCGGCAGTTCTGTGGGCACAAATGCCTTGTTGATGCCAGAGGTCAGAGGAGAATGGCCAGACTGGTTCCAGCTAATAGAAAGGCAACAGTAACTCAAATAAGCACTCGCTACAACCGAGGTCTGCAGAAGAGCATCTCTGAACGCACAACACGTCCAACCTTGAGGCGGATGGGCTACAGCAGCAGAAGACCACACCGGGTGTCACTCCTGTCAGCTAAGAACAGGAAACTGAGGCTACAATTCACACAGGCTCACCAAAATTGGACAATAGAAGATTGGAGAAACGTTGCCTGGTCTGATGAGTCTCCATTTCTGCTGCCACATTCGGATGGTCGGGTCAGAATTTGGCGTCAACACCATGAAAGCATGGATCCATCCTGCCTTGTATCAACGGTTCAGGCTAGTGGTGGTGGTGTAATGGTGTGGGGAATATTTTCTTGGCACACTTTGGGCCCATTAGTACCAATTGAGCATCGTGTCAACGCCACAGCCTACCTGAGTATTGTTGCTGACCATGTCCATCCCTTTATGACCACAGTGTACCCATCTTCTGATGGCTACTTCCAGCAGGATAACGCACCATGTCATAAAGCGCCAATCATCTCAGACTGGTTTCTTGAACATGACAATGAGTTCACTGTACTCAAATGGCCTCCACAGTCACCAGATCTCAATCCAATAGAGCACCTTTGGGATGTGTGGAACGGGAGATTGGCATCATGGATGTGCAGCCGACAAATCTGCAGCAACTGCGTGATGCTATCATGTCAATATGGAGCAAAATCTCTGAGGAATATTTCCAGTACCTTGTTGAATCGATGCCACGAAGGATTAAGGCAGTTCTGAAGGCAAAAGGGGGTCCAACCCGGTACTAGTAAGGTGTACCTAATAAAGTGGCCGGTGAGTGTATATAAATAATACAATACCTGTATGTAACATCTCAGTTTTTAAACACTCATTTCTACAGACGTAAACAACGAGAGAGAGCCGCTTGGGAAATGTTGTTTTTATAAATTTTATTCACATATTCCTTGACGTCAAATTCAAGAGTGATTCATATCAGGATTCATTTCAACAGATTCCTTGCAGCACCAAAGCCAAAATACGAGACGTGTTGAATGAAATCACAGAAACACTTAGAAAACAAACAAAACAAAAAAAAAAAGGGTTTTAAATGTATAAAACAATTTTTAAAAAGCCAATAACGAAGCCCCGAAAGCACACAGACCCCACCCTCAACTAAAACAAGCATGATTAATCCCCCCCGCCCCGCGCTAATCATCAGGATACAGTACGTCAATCGCTAACCATTGTTATGCTAAACTACGCTTTACCAAACAGAAGCAAACGAACGGGAAACTGAAGAAAAGCAGTGCTGATTGACTCCTCATACGGTCTTCTGCTGACCCTTCTTCCCAATCAGAGACTTGTGGATGTGAGGAATCACTCCTGCGGACACACAAACAAACAAGAAAACATTAGCACCATTCACACAACACTATATCAATATACAGTGCTCAGCATATATGCATAACACCCCTCACAAATCTCTCTTAAATTCATATGTTTAATAGGAAGCTCTACAATATTATATTTGTGCATACACATTAGATTAGTCAGTACTGAAGCCAATCCTGGAGCTCATCTAACAAAATAACTCACGATAACGCTCCAGAAACTAGTACAGACAAATGTATGTTATAGAAAAATATTCTAGAATCTATAGAATAATAATCTATTATTGGTCAATAATAATAATAATAATCTAATATCTATAAACATTCTATAATAGATTTTAATAAATATATCTGTTTAATACATCTGTTGTTTAAATGCACCAAAATACATTGATTATTTTCTCCATTTCTCAGTGAATATAGGCATTTTCAGAATGGGGTGTACTCAATGATGCTGAGCACGGTGTATACATACACCACCAATAAACATCAGCACTATTCACACGCTATTAAACATGACTTTTACAGCATCAGAGCTGCATGTAGGCCTGCCACCAGATGTCATTGTTATGATTATATAGCGACTATACACAGTGTAGTAATGATTCAGACAGTCATGGTCAAGCATTAATACAGTCATAATTACTACACTGATTATGTAGCAATTATACAACAGTGTAGTAATGAAAATAGGCCAAAAATAAATAAATTCATAATAATAATAATAATGCAAAAAGAGGAGAAAAAGACCTTATTTTAAGTTTGTCCCTTTTAAAATGTCTATTTCCATCATTATACAGAATCACTATATTAAAAAATAATAATAATAATAATAATAGCGGTTTATGCCAGTGATTTTTAAATGTTATTGTTGTCAATTTAGGAACAATTTCTGTGACTATAAATGCACAACAAAAATGTATCATGACCGACATAAACACTTCAAAAGGGAGGGGAAAAAAAAAAGACGTATTGCAATAATTTCTGTGACAAATCTCAAAAAACATTAGTGACCCGCCTAATCTTAATGAGGCTTTTATCCCTTGAGGGGTCTAATGCCTATTTTCATCATTATGCTGTTGTAAAATCTCATAACCACTGGTGTAAACGGTTCTTATATATAGGAAATACATATATACTCAAAGGATCAGCACAATCATGTTGCACTGCTTGCTTCAACCTTTAATACCCGCACAGCATTGTTCAGTCTCACATAAAAGTACTTGTATAGTCTCTCTTATGTGTATAGTTCAGTATCTTATAGTACATGTTAGTTATGCATAGGTTTTTAAAATAGCTCTTATGTGTAGTGTTGTGATTGTATTTATGATTAATTTACGTAGCCCCGTGGTCCTTCATTCCTCTGTATGTCCACACATGTAGCGGAACGACAGTAAAGCTCGACTTGACTTATATTGTCAATAATATCACTAATATCAATTTGTGACGCTAGAAATCCACAACAACAACGCATCAAATTCAAAAGAAAACAAACTTTGCATGCTTAAGAGCTTATGTTTGATATATTTTTGTTGTGCATTTATACTGATATAGAATATGAGAACAGTGTACGCCAGTGATGATTATATAGTGATTCTACAACTGCGTAATAATGAAAATAGACAAAAACTTGGCATTTTTTAAAGGTTAGACCTTGTCATAAACTGTCATTAAAATCATGAAAAATTACATTGTCATTAAGACTTTTTAATGCCAGTGACTCTACAACAGTAATAATAATGAAATTAGGCATTAAAAAGCTTTCAAGGGATAGAAATCTTATTAAGACTAGGCTTTTTTTGTGCCGTTTTTTAACAAAGTGCAATAATTGATGGTCATTTGAAGACCAGTGATTATATAGCGATTATACAACAATCTAGTAATGAAAGTAGGATGCAAAATTTGAAGCGTTCATGATCAATATTTGTCGTCAATATTTTAAAACATTTAATGCCAGTGATTACACAACAGCTTAAATGAACACAGGCCATATAATTGTTGCCATATATTGTCAGAGAAACTACTGCAATAAGTGATTTTAAAGAGCAGTGATTTACACACATCATAATAATGGGACAAATACAGGGATAAGGAATAAGTGACGGGACAAATGCTTTTAAGGTTAGACCTGTCAAGATTAAGTCATTTTGCAATATAACGACAGGGTTAGTGGAAGTTTTCTGGGAGAAATAACAAAACGGGAGGGTGGCAGGAGATGGGTGTGAAATACGGGAGACTCCGGGGAAAAAGCAGGAGTGTTGGCAGGTATGTGCATTATGTGTTAAGATCTTATGGTTTTTAAATTAAGAATTTCTAGGGGGTTTTCTCCACTGAAAGCAGAACAGTACTATTGTTGAAATGACAACAAATGTAGGTTCTTGAAAGTGCTTGAAATTAAAGTTTAAGTACTTTGCAGGCTTCAATTCATATGTCTGAAATTCAAGCACTTTCAAGAAGCCTGTAAATAAAATAAATCACTTCTTCTAAAGCATATCGGTGCGGTCTCTCACCTCCTCCAGCAATGGTGGCCTTGATAAGCGAGTCCAGCTCCTCGTCGCCACGGATGGCCAGCTGTAAATGTCTGGGAGTGATTCGCTTCACCTTCAGATCCTTAGAAGCGTTTCCAGCCAACTCCAGCACCTGTGCACCAATAACACACACGCCTGCTTTACACACCATTATTACACCGCTATACAGGATCATGACACGCTTCTGGAATGTTGTGACGGACCAATCAAAATCAAGTATTGTTGTCCCAGATAACAACTGATTCAACTAATACCACAGACACAGTACAAGCAATCATCTTTCAACATTAGTGAATATGTGAGTCTGAATTTACACATCTAAAAAAAGTTGCTTAAAATAGCTTTCTATTGATGTTACATTTGCTTGTGTTGGACAATATTTGGCTGAGATGAAATTACTAGAAAATCTGAGGGTTTATTAATAATAATAATAACAATAGTAATAATAACCCTGAGAAAGGTGCATTTAAAGTTGTTCAAATTAAGTTCTTAGCAAAGCACATTACTGATCAGAAATTGAGATTTGGTACATTTATGGGAAGAAATGTACAAAATATCTTCATTGAACAAGATCTTTACTTAATATTCTAATGATTCTTGACAGATAATTTTGAAAGTGCATTTTTGCATATTGCTTAAAAATATACTTATGCAACATCCAGTGTCACATATCCATGAAGTAAAATAAATAAATAAAAATCTCACTATTCCTATTATATTTTTCATCTGAAGAGTCTTATTTCTGCTAGTTTGGCTGGAAGAAAAGTGTTTGTTTATTTTCATGTTTCAGGGTCAATACTATTAGCCTCTTTACCAACTTTTTAAGATTGTTTCTACAGAACAAACTTGTTGTCCAATAACTTGTCTAATTAACCTAGTTAAGTCTTTAAATTAGTATCTTGCAAATTAACTATTATGTGCTGTTATCATGGCAAAGAAAAACAAAATCTGTCATTAAAACATGTTTAAAAACTAAAATGTTAAACAGCACTGGGGAAATATTTGAAAACTTGTTTAACAAGACCATGAATAATTTAAACTGTATTTATGCTCGTCTATCATGATGCATTCTGACTGTCTGGCGCCATCTTGTGACTGAATAAATTTTTTTAAATCAGTTTTACGTTCAGTTAAACAGCTAGTAAAATACTTCGTGTCAGATCAATGTTTTGCATCTAATAGTTTAGTGGCATGTAGTCGTGTAATAATCAGCATCTACATCCAGTAGGGCTGTCAAATAAAAGAATCATTTGAACTTCCAATATTCGTCAAGAACCACTATATACGAGCACCATTCGAATACAAAAACGTGCAATTTAGGGTGTCAAAAGGCATGAAACATGATGGTTTTTGTAAACTTATGCTGCGTTACAGACAACACATCATTTTGAGTTTTCCTACTTGATAAATGAGCTTAATTCTGAACTTTAGTTTGCTATTTTGCATTTGTCCAAGCGTGTTTTCGCAGGTTATTAATGCACTCAGTTTACATAATCTCCATAATGTGCATTTACGGGAAATTAGGAATAATGTTTAAGAACACTTGTTTAAAAATTTATGCACTTTAAAAAGCGTGTCGTTTTATTTTAATAAAAGACGCCATGTTTGATCTGGTTTCAATTTGCTTATCGTGCCCGCTTGTGGACATGGCAGACAATACAGTACATTTTCCCCATAATAACATTAAATATTGCCTTTAGAACTTGAATACATTTATAGAAAGAAATTAGAATTTGGGCTTTCAGCCATATTGACAGCCCTAACCACTAGCCGATGGTTATCACAGAATAAATAACACACACACAGGGCGTCTACCGGTTTCACCCAGTCAAATTTAAGACTAAGACCCTTATCAATGAATTTTCAGACTTATAGAGGGAAGATATGCCTCATCGAAAAAATTTACAGCAAATTCTTATGTCTACATATTTAAAATACTGTGTCAAACAAGCAAACCCTTGTTGTATTGACAATTGTTTCTAATATTAGACATAACTTTTCTTTTTTCCTTCTTTTTAAAAACTACAATGCACTAAATGTATGCACAACAGTCTCTCCAGGTCAGTGTCCTCAGCATATATGCTCTATAAATACATGGAGAACTTTAAAACAAATGTTATTGTAATGAACATAACAACATAGCGATTATAAAGCTATTAAATTAGCTATGATAATATTAGTTATAAAAAGAGTTAGATTTATTGAGATGGATTGTTGGTGACTGGATGGGCCTCAGCTCAACTGGATAAATTTCCATGTAAAGCTAAGACCAGTTTAGAATGATTTAAGACAATATTACAGTGAATTTAAGACATTTTAAGACCTAAAATTTAGTTTTTGAAACGTAAGACCTTGATACAGCAGCTGCTGATAAACCGGTCAGACTTTATTCTGCTGGATGTACTTTATCCTTTACTTAACAGTAGGACAAACCACAGCCAGCAGCCAAACATTTAGACCCTAGGTAAAAATAAATGAATTAAATAAACCCTGATGTTACCTCAGCGGTAAGATACTCCAGAATAGCGGCGCTGTAAACCGCAGCCGTAGCTCCGACACGGCCATGGCTGGTGGTTCGGGTCTTCAGGTGCCTGTGGATACGGCCTACAGGGAACTGGATAAAGAAACAAACATGCTTAATTATGTTGTTTCACTTTCAGAATAAATTTTTCCACTGGCTTGCTTGGTTTGGGACTAGTGGAGCTGCTCTTCTAGTGCATTTGCTCTTCAGTGTTTGGGCTTTCAGCAGTGACATTTACATTACACTGAACTAAACTGAGAACGGCATTAAAGCAGTTTCACTTTACTAGAACTTCACCCATGTTAAGCTGCTTTGACACAATCAACATTGTAAAAGTGCTATAGAAATAAAGATGAATTGAAATTAAGCTTTCCCAATCATTTATTTCAGTTTGCTAGACTGGGTTGTAGAGCTTCCATGTATTTCTAGCATTCTTTTCCCTGGTGCACTGCAAAAAAATACAATTATTTATTTATAATTTGTCTTGTCTCTAGCCCAAATATCTACAAATTCTTAAAATCAAGAAGCAAAAGAAACACATATCAAATGGTAACGTTTTGCTAAGTGAACTGTAATGTTTTGCTAACTGAATGGAAATGTTTTTATAACCGAATCATAACATTTTGATAAGCAAACAGTAATGTTTTGATAACTGGTTAGTAACTTTTATAACTGGTAACATTAAGAACCAAATGGTAACATTTAGATAACTGAACAGTAATGTTTTAATAATTGAATAGTAACGCTTTGATAACCGAACTACTGAGATGACTAGAAAAGTTCATTTGATTTGACAATTAAAAAAAACAACGACATTAATTACTTGAATAACTAATGTTTTGATAACTGAATGGTAACGTTTTGGTAACTGATTGGTAATGTTTTATAATAGAATGGTAATCTGAATAGTAATATATTTATAACCGAATGGTAAATTTTTTATTACAATAGTAATGTTTTAATAAGCTAACGTTATTATTTTGATAACTGACCGGTAACGTTTTTATAACAAAACAGTAATGTTTTGCTAACAGAACGCTAAAGTTTTTAACCGAATGGTAACATTTTAATAATAGAACGCTAGTGTTGTGTACCTGTTTGTCTGTCAGTTTTAATAAGACAAAACCATAACCCTAAATTAAGCGAGTTTTTCCTTAAAACAAGCTAAATAACCTGCAAATGGGGGAAGAGAAATAGTTTAAGAAAAAAAATCTTTCTGATTGTTATCCCAATTATATTGTTTCTATACAATATATCTATTTCAATATAACTATACATTAATTTCTGTTATATCTGTGATCTGAACAAATTTAATTTCTATATCTATTAACTAATTATCATGCGTGGTGTGAATGATCCTTAAGAGTCTAATCTAAAGAAATTACCCATAATTTACCCATTCATCAGTGAAAATAGACTATACTTTTTATATACACTTATACCCATTAAAATAAGTTTGGTCAATAAATAGAAAGACAATAAAATTGATTTGTCATGTTTACTTATTTTAATATTTTCTTCAACAAATTAATTGGGTGTACTCATTTTTGGACTGTGATCTTCAGTTTTCTTTTAGTTGGATTATATTAGTCAGTACCACAGGCAAAACTGGAACTAATGTATATGCACAAATGTATTACTGTAAAGCATCCTGCAGAAAATATTAATTTAAAAGACAGCATGAGGCTTAAACGCATTCATGCTGAGCACTGCATTAAATTCCATCAATTAATTTAGTTGACCTGATACTTTTAATAAGACTTTTTATGTGAAGTATGAAAATTCATGCTAGCTTCACCATTATATGTAGATTATCACTATATTGAAAGATCAGAGAAAGCCTCATCAGAGCACTGGACAAAAGACATGCATTTTAATGCTAGATGTAAATGCTGATGTGTCTCCTTTGACTAATTGTGATCAGAATGCATCTTAATAGCAGGTGTGAACAGAGCACAGATCAGCCACTTATTCCTCGTCTGGGATCATTTAGAGCTCTTTGACTGCATTGGAACTGATAGGAAAGCAACGAACTGTGAACTGGTTGAAAATGTATTCAAATCAATTGAGATGCAAAACAAATAGCAATACAATTGGAGTAGGAGTTTATAAGAATGAATGTGGTGTTCATTTAATCTCTGAATGATTCACACTACAGCCGTTTTAAATGGATAGTCCAATCAAAAAATAAATTGTCATTATTTACTCTGCATTTACTTGTTTTTAAACCTTTATGAGTGAGTTTCTTTCTTCTGTTAAACACAAAAGATAATATTTTGAACACAGAAACCTATAACCATTGACTTCGATAGCATTTCGTACTATAGAAGTCAATGGCGATGGGTTTTCAGCATTCTTCGAAATATCTTCTTCTGTGTTCAACAGAAAAAAGAAACTCAAAAGGTTTTAAACAAGTATATAGTGAGTACATTTTCGTGTTTGGGTGAACTACCCCTTAAAATACAGTGCTGCTTTGTTTACAGTGGTAACCATGAAAACAGGATATCACTGCTGTTCATAAGCGCCTCCTGCTGGCAGAGCATGAATCTGCAGCTCATCTGCTGTTTCCTTCACGTTTTACCACAATAATTCCACTAAACTGAAGTCATATCATTCTGCTTTTGCATCAAATTGTAAAATTATACCATGTGATTTAAATTAAAAACGGCTCATTCTGCATGTGTGCTGCA
>CAIGQV010019871.1:865030-876042 GCA_903798115.1 Danio jaintianensis | reverse complement strand
GAAGAGATTTTCTTTATTTCTGTACCTCATTTAATTTGGGATTGTTTATATAAAGAGACTTTATTTCTGTACTTTAATTTGGGATTTGCTTTAAATGTAGTTCTGTTATCACAATTTCACAAAGAAATGTGCAGCAATATCCCAATAAAAGGACACTTTCCATTTACACAATGTTTTTTAAAGAACAATGTAGTTTGAAGATCTGCTAACGTGTTCTTGTTCAACATTATAACTTTATCTCCTGAAATTAAGAGTCTGCCGCTTCCATTTTAAGTGTAACGTAACTTGCGCCGCACAACTTATTTCTCGCAAATGGGAGTAAAACGAGTTCATACGTCAAAACTAATACAAATATCGATGAAAAAAGGTCATAACTGCAAAATCTGACGAGAACTTTCTTTGTATTCTCGGTATTTAAAGTAAAACACCAAACAATACTTAACCTTTAGCTTCTTTAACCTTATTTAAACCACGAGCCAGCATGTCAAACAAAAGAAAATGCGGGCTATATTTGATTCTGCTCCTCGGGCTCTGAATATAGTTTTAAAACACCAAACTATGATCTGATATTTAATAATGAAACACACACGAGCTCTTTTGATGGCTTTTGCAGATGAATGCAGCAAACTGACTTTACTCTCGCGGTCGGCGCTCCTTTAGCAAAACCGCGCGCTGACTAAAGCTTCACGAGCTCGAATCTAGAGCCGTTCACACTCAATAAATCAACTAAATGTAACCTATATTACAAATATCGGATAATTAAAAACATATCTTACCATTTCGCCAGATGAGCTGCTTCTCTTTTCGCTGGAAACGGAGGGAAAACACAATGATGAGCACTTCAGCGATAGCGCGGTATGTTCTAGCCTAATAGCCAATCAGCGAACGCCGTCTTGGTTTGAAATGGACGTTTCAACCAATCACAGAGCTTCTCTGTATCTGGGTGATTTTTTTTCAGGTTCCTTTTTTTCTCTACCCAACAGCGCACCAGTCTTGTGCGCACGCGCGCTGTAGTCGCCATTCATTACATTAAAACCGATTAGAAAAATGTATTATTATTATTATTATTATTGTTATTATTATTATTATTATTATTATTATTATTATTATTGTGTTGGTAATGTTTCTGTGTTGGGAATGTTTCGATCACGATCAAATATCAACTGATAAATTGTCAGACATAAATAAATGATGTAACTGAGTATGTTTGGTCAGTTATTTTATTTATTTAGATATCTTTCTTATCAGCTTATTTTTATCTAAGTCATTTGGATGAAACTGTAAAAACGCGTCCATTTTACTGCAGCTAGCTTTGACGACCACTTAAAGCAATTGTAAAAAGACATTAAACTTGGATAATGAACATAAACAGGATGCTAAAACTGATATTTATTTCACGTAATGTAATTATTTTAATCCTCTTCATACTTTTCAAACTGTTCAAATTCTTCCCTGTTAACAGATTAGTGTTTTTATATGCTATTTTCTGAAATTTTCAGTTAATAGCTGTTAAATGTCAGTAAAAATGGAGTAATGCGTTTATTTCTTTTGTCCACGTAGCGATAACCTTTCCATTGTTTTCTTACCTTAACTTCGTGCGCATGCGCGATGCGTTTGCCACCTTTCAGTACTAAAGATTGGTCAAAAACTAGTGAATCACCATGTAAGAAATGTACATAAAACCACAATACGGAATGAAAGCATAGTTATGATTAAACGAATGTTCTTCATATAAAATATGTAAATAAACGATGTTTAACATAATACAATCCACCCTTAACCACACAAATGCATCCTTACAAATAGGCTCCTTAATATTTGTTATCTTGTTTCCACGTACAAAATAGCTTCTATTTATAGTAAACACTATGTTTTTGAACTATACTATAGTAAAGTACTGGAATCAATGTGTTGTGGTGATTTGATAATAATGTAAACAAATAACCCAATAGTCTACTGTAGTTTTCTACAGCTATAGATATTATACACACATTTAAAAAATACTACAGTATTTACTACAGTTTATAACTTCACAATAGTTAATACTGTGCTGTAATATTCATTAACAAACATAATATATATTGTAGCCTACACTCTACTAGTATGGTTTAAAAATCACTGTATTGACTATAAAATTACTATAGTTTTTTTCCCCTGTGGGTTTACATGATGTGTGTGTGTGTGTGTGTGTGTGTGTGTGTGTGTGTGTGTGTGTGTGTGTGTGTGTGTGTGTGTGTGTGTGTGTGTGTGTGTGTGTGTGTGTGTGTGTTTGTGTGTGGAGTTTTGGGAGTTGGTTTTACTGCTGTTTCATTCATTCATTCATTTTCTTTTCGGCTTAGTCCCTTTATTAATCTGGGGTCGCCACAGCGGGATGAACCGCCAACTTATCCAGCATATGTTTTACACAGCGGATGCCCTTCCAGCTGCAACCCATCACTGGGAAACATCCATACACACTCATTCACACATACACTACGGACAATTTATCCTACCCAATTCCCCTGTACTGGGGGAAACCGGAGCACCCGGAGGAAACCCACGCCAACACGGAGAGAACATGCAAACTCCACACAGAAACGTCAACTGACCCAGCCGAGGCTCGAACCAGTGACCTTCTTGCTGTGAGGCGAACGTGCTACCCACTGCGCCACCGTGCAGCCCACTGCTGTTTCAGAAAATAATAATTACCACACAAGGCAAAATGTAAGTGAAACATATGGTTAAAGAATTTTCATTGGTCCAAACTCAACCAAAATATGATTACATCACAAAACACCAACCCATTCATGATGTTTGAAAAATAACTTTAAATTCTGTTACTTGTTTACACATATTAGTCCTGCTGGTTCAGGCTTAAAAGATGGTGCCTTTAATTTGAAAACAGTAAATGTAAATAGCTTATTATTTATTAGTTTCTTTGTATTCAAAACTGGGCATATATATTTTTTATGAAAGTAAACATAGTTTAGTTAAATAAAGACCATGTTCTAAACAAATATTTTAAGTATAGTGTGTCACTATTTTAACATTTAAGTTTTTATAACTTTTTATTATACCTCATTCTTTTGACTCAATCTCATGCAAGACCAAACAAAAGCAACAAATACACCATGACACTGCATGTACAGTAGGATTGAATGAGTCTGTTTTTTTTTTTGTCATATCTAAGTGACTTTGGCATAAAGAAGTATGACAGTCAGTGCATATTAATGTGCTCATAGCCATAGTAAAGAGTATTTGTGATTCTGAGTGTGCAATGAGTGATAAACTGAGTAACTGGTGGATTAAATATATAATATACCTCTTAATATACACATGTTCATCTAGCCCAATGATTTCTATATTCCATATTGGTATAAATACTATAATTATGCTGTGATTACTCCTAGTTTCAGAGTGCTTTGTTGACATGGCTATCCCTAAAGCAGAGCATTCATTAAAACAATTTACAATCATTAGTATACAAAACATTTAATACAACTATTTAAAATGTACTATGATGTACAGGGCTTTTTTTTCTTATGTCGCACTGACCTCTGGAATTAATGACCGACGTCACGTTTGACGTCATCGCGCATCCAATGGTGGACGTTCAGCTGCTGATCCACGATCAGATTTATGAAGCTCATCATAAACAAAAGACTGGAATAACGGCTGATCCTGGGTCAGATCCTAAGATCCTAAACAAGGCCATGCTGAAATATATTTGCATTTATAATTTACATTATCATATATATATATATATATATATATATATAAATATATATAAATAAAAATTAAATTAAAAAATTAAAAAAAAAAATAAATAAAATAAAGAATTAAAATACAATTAATATCTCATATTAACTACTTTTCTGTAAAACACTCCAGTAATATCTAATACATGTGCCGTTATAATTTACAGATAGACTATATTTTGCTATATGAGATACATTTTTATTTAAAGAGACCTATTAAGTTTATTTTTAAATTAAAAAGTTTGTTACTTTCTCAATTTTTATACTGTTTAAATGACATTTTAAAGAAAAACGCCAAAATATCCAGCAGTTCTCCTTCAAAGCTTGAGCCGAGATCCAGAAGGACAGGAAATGCCTGCGCGCGGCTGGGAAAGTGTAGAAGGGATACAGCTGCGGATACTCACATAATCCATGTGGCACTGTAGCCTACAACAATAATTAACATTTTTACATTACTGTGATGGTTGGGACAGACATTACTAAAATATAATTTAATGGGTCATTTAATTAATAATAAGAATAATACTCGGTATAATTACTGTTTTGACATTACTGTGATGGTTGGGGTAAATGTTAATAAAATACAATTTAATCTGTAATTTAATAAATAATACTCGGTATAATCACTGTGTTACATTACTGTGACAGCTGGGTTTAGCCTCGGATAGACGTTAATAAAACACAACCAATTTAATAAATAATAATTCTCGTTAACTTCCTGCCGCAGCTGTATCCCTTCAAGCAACAACCCGCACGGATCGGGCGGAGAAAAAGTCACTGACCAATAAAGAGCGAGGCACCGCTCACACGCTCTGACTGACAGGCGCGCGGACCAATAGAGACGCAGGAACGGACCCGAGGCCAGTGCAGTGTATCCGCGCTGGTGTGTGTGAGGGAGAAGCTGCTGGAGGTGCTGAAGATGGCGGATGGAGACAGCGGGAGCGAGCGCGGCGGCAGCAGCGGCGGCGGCCTCCAGCACTTCCAGCGGGAGCAGGAGACGCAGGAGCTGGCTTCCAAGCGCCTGGACATCCAGAACAAGCGCTTCTACCTGGACGTCAAGCAGAACGCGAAGGGCCGCTTCATTAAGATAGCGGAGGTGGGCGCCGGGGGCTCCAAGAGCCGCCTGACTCTCTCCATGTCCGTGGCGGCGGAGTTCCGCGACTACCTCGGGGATTTCATCGAGCACTACGCCCAGCTGGGGCCCAGCAGCCCGGAGCAGATCGCGCAGTCCTCTGGGGGCGATGATGGAGGACCACGCCGGGCGCTGAAGAGCGAGTTTTTGGTGCGAGAGAACCGCAAATACTACCTCGACCTGAAGGAGAACCAGCGCGGGAGGTTCCTGCGCATCCGCCAGACCGTCAACCGGGGACCGGGCTTCGGCGTCGGCGGGGGAGGCGGGCCGGGAGGCGGCGTGCAGGCCGGACAGACCATCGCGCTGCCGGCGCAGGGATTAATCGAGTTCCGGGACGCGCTCGCGAAACTGATCGACGACTACGGCGGAGAGGACGAAGAGCTGAGCGGGGGTCCCGGAGCCGCGGGGGGCTACGGGGAGCTCCCGGAGGGCACCTCCATCATGGTGGACTCCAAGCGCTTCTTCTTCGACGTGGGCTCCAACAAATACGGCGTGTTCCTGCGGGTCAGCGAGGTCAAGCCCAGCTACAGGAACTCCATCACCATCCCGTTCAAGGCCTGGGGAAAGTTTGGAGGAGCCTTCAGCCGCTACGCCGAGGAGATGAAGGAGATCCAGGAGCGACACCGCGATAAGATGTACGAGCGCAGAGAGGAGTCCGAAGGAGAAGATGTGGACGACGACTGACCGGATGAGCGGAACAACAAGTGCATGAACTCCAATAGCCTACTAAAATATTGATGGGACAGAAAAGTAGATCTGTGAAGTCTCTGTGGTGAGGGTTTGGGGAGGGGGGGTCTGTGTTGGAGCCCTGAGGATGGGGTCTGATTTATTCCTGATGCTGCCCGGCCCTGTCAAACCAGCAAGTTTAATTGTCTTTGCTCACAATTAAACCTTTGTTACATCCGGCTGCTGAATTTCTACAAGCGGAACATGTGTTATCGAACCAGGCGATGATAAGGGTGCATTATGTCCAACATGTGTTTTCAGAGGGGAGATGTTTAGTATATATATTATATATAGCGTCACTGGTCTTCATGGTGTGTAGGCAGCATGGGACTTTCGCCACCAAAAGTTGTGTGTGTGTGTGTGTGTTCAGATTATTTTATAGTAGATGTTCCCTAAGTTATTCTGTTTGGGTTTGTGTTCGACACACGACTTTGAATGAGTGATGATTTTGGTTTGACCGCTGGTTTTGTGTTGATGGAGATTTTTAAAAACACCAGTTCCTAAAAGAGGCGTTCGCTATTTGATGGAAAAACTAATCATTGATATTATGGACCGTGAGATATTTTGGTTTTGGGGTCAAATATGACATGCTTTGTCTTTTTTTTTTTGACTTGGGTCCAAGTCTCCTCTAAATATTGATGTGTGATATTAGTTATTATAGAGGACAGAGCTTTGCGGGTGAGTGTATTTTCACTCCATCCCCTTCTGTGTTGTGTTTTTTAATGTAAGATCATTCTTTATGAGAGAATAAGTAAATAAACCAGCATATTTTTGAATACACAAAGTACAAATTATATATAAACTACAGAATTATTAAAGCTTGAAAAGCTAATTTTGTAAAAAAGTAAAGCTGGGATTTGAAGATCGTCCAGTGTATTTGTTTTGTGAAAGAGTATAGCATCATATATGAGATTATCCCCCCAATCTCCTCCCACAGTCCTTTGAGTTTACAGCACACACTTCATTATCTTTTCTTTATATGTGATTAATATATATGGAAGGCCGAAGGGGACACCGTTCAGCATAAAATATGTCAAATTAGATTTATTTGGCGCTACAGTTTGACTGTGTCAATGCATCAACCAGCACAACAGCCAATCAAATTGCTGTATTTGAGCGTATTTGCATATGGGACACAATAATTCATTAGATGCAGTGTTTCTTCAGATTGACGTCCACATTTACAAATATGGACTGTCATAAACATCGCTGCAACACAGTCAAACTGTTTTCAAATAAAACACGTTTAATTTAAACACATATGTACTCTATGGCCTTCCAGAAATATCATACGTCTTGCGAGTCCATTTCTGTGCATGGCCGTCCCACATTTGCCTTTTTATTTAATTTATTGCTTTAGTATCTGCAGCTATATTATTGCATATCTTTTATTTAGCCTTTCACCAAAAAGAATAACCAAGTAGACCAGTGGGTTATGATGGAGAAAGATTGTTAGCGTTGAGAATTTTTCATCCGTGCACTTTAGCAAAAACACAAACTGCGATAAACTTGTGTCCATGACGAAAAACAAGCTTATTTTCATGTTTGGGAGCAGCAGCTTCCTTTGGGTTTCCATATTGTTAAAGGGACAGTTCACCAAAACATTTAATGTTTAAGTTCTTTATAAGCTTTTATTTCCTGCTGACCACAAATTAACATTATAAACCGGTAGCCATTGACTACTATATTAGGAAAAAAATACTAGCATTGAAGTCAATTGCTACTGGATTTTTCTAAATATCTTGATTTGTGTTCAACAGAAGGAAAACTCAAATAAGTAGAAAGCAATTAAATGATGACTGAGTTAAATTTTTTGTGTGAACCGTCCCTTTAAGTGTTGAATAGCAGCTAAAAGGCATTAGCATGGAGTTTGTTCTGTGATGAAATATCAGTGACTGGTATCCAGAATGGCTGCCGGATGCCAATCTCTGCACTTCCAGGCCTGCAGCAGCTGTTTCTCCTCAACAGCGAGCTGACTTCGCAGGCCGGCTATTTTAATGCAAGGAGTGTGAGCATTCCTGCGCTGCCGGCTGCAGATTCAGCTGTGCTGCGTTGAGGCACAAGAGTCTGATTGTTGAGCCGTCCGCATGCCTCTGAAAACACTATTACATCAGCAGACTGCGTTTACTGCACGTGACGGAAGCCTATGCTGGAGAAAATCCCGTTGTTTGATGCATTTCCTGCCAATAACCCTAAAATACACCCTAATTTGTACGGCTGAGATGACCAATTGCATTACGATTCCTGAAATTTTCTGAATGCATCCCATTGCAATCGATTCTGGGTTTAGTTTTAACAGCAGATGACACTGTAGGTTGTGTTTTTAACAGCAGATGGCGCTCTAGGGTAGTGTTTAACAGCAGACGGCGCTCTAGGCTAGTGTTAAACAGCATACGGCGCTCTAGGCTAGTGTTTAACAGCAGATGGCGCTCTAGGCTAGTGTTTAACAGCAGACGGTGCTCTAGGCTAGTGTTAAACAGAATAAGGCACTCTAGGCTAGTGTTTAACAGCAGACGGCGCTCTAGGCTAGTGTTTAACAGAATAAGGCACTCTAGGCTAGTGTTTAACAGCAGACGGTGCTCTAGGCTAGTGTTTACCAACAGATGTCGCTCTATGCTAGTGTTTAACAACAGACGACGCTCTAGACTAGTTTTTACCAGAAGATGGCGCTAGTGGTCAAATGCACTTGCTTTCTTGACTTTACTGCTGATTACATAAAGAATAATTGACTCTGTGCAGCCCAATTATTGTAAAATAATGCATTATTTTCCAATAATTCAACATCTCGGAGTGCACTATTGCACTTCTCTGGTCTTCGCTAAATCCACTGTTGAGATGCTGTATGAGAGTTTATTTGTCCTCAAACTGCTCCTGTGTGTAGCACTAGTTTCTTCCACATCTCCTCCAAAGCCTTCTGTTGTGTTTTGATGAGGTTTTTGACACCTAAGAATGCTCATCAGCCAATCAGAATCAAGCATTCAGCAGACCTGTAGTATATGGTATCAACTCGATCTGTTGGTTAAAACTAAGCTCAGAATCGCAATGCATTGAGAAAAGTGCGCGGCTGCAGCTGCTAGCGTTTCTCCACCTGTTCTGCTAAACATTTGCTGCTCCGCTAAACTGAGCGTGTGTTGGGGACTCCAGGGAGGCTGAGCTGCTCTCTGAACAGTGTTTTCAGATCACGCATGTGTGTGTGTTCATTCTGATTGTACGAGTCTTCAGGACTAACACTGAATGTGTTGCAGTGAAGAGGGTTTGAGAAATGCGAATGACCGACAAAATAAGCCATTTAGATGTGTTTCTCTCTTCACTTTGAGGTTTGCACATGGGTCAAGGATGGAAACAGGGTTTTTCCAGCATCAAAATTAAATCTTTTATTTATTTATTAGCAAAATTGTCATTACTAATATGTCATTGAGCGTAACAATATGTGACCCAACACACTGTATGAGTCAAAATTATTAGATTTGTTTTATTTTCATGCCGGAAATCATTAGAATATTAAGTAAAGATCATGTTCCAGGAAGACATTTAGTACATTTTCTACTGTAAATATATCAAAACGTCATGTTTGATTAATAATATGCATTGCTAAACAGGTCATTTGCACAACTTTAAAGGTTATTTTCTCAATATTTCCATTGTTTTTTTAATAACTCTTATATTTCAGATTATTAAAAATCTCTGACAAATATTGTCAATAACAAACTATCAATGGAAAGCTTATTTACTTTATTTGACAGTGTTTGTGGTCACATATGTTAATATAGGAATCATTCGATGACATAAAAATAATTTATAGCTCACCAATAACCCAAAATTTCAATAAAATTGTTATATTAAATGCAATCAAATTTAGCTGATCACTTATTATTTAATATATTTTAACAAGTACAGCTCTGTTTAACAAATATAATACTGAATGACTGATTTCATGCACATAATTTCACAAAACACAGCCATTTCATATATGTTATGTGTGTAAAATCACTTCAGTATATTGTATTTGATGCAGACACCATCTTTGACCCTCGTGCATTAAATCCCTCTTGGCTGCTAAACGCCAAATGAAAATCGCAGCACTTTTATTTAATTTTTTCCATTAAACATATTGAATGGGGCACAAATCTCTTGCAAAACACCAGAAATGGACTTTCTTTCGACTGAACTTGGCTGTTTATTTTAGATGCATTATTAATATATATATATACAGTTGAAGACATTAGCGACTAACGTAATTATTTTTCAGATATTTC
Organism: Danio jaintianensis; assembly: GCA_903798115.1. NCBI lineage: Eukaryota > Metazoa > Chordata > Actinopteri > Cypriniformes > Danionidae > Danio > Danio jaintianensis. Next base: position 866,191 of record CAIGQV010019871.1, on the reverse strand, counting down.
CCAAATTACTTTAACAGAGCAGTATTTCTCGGGGGAAAAAAATTTCTTTCAGGTTAGTTGGAATACAAACCATTTTAACTAGTTTTTAACATCAATATTATTAGTCCCCTTAAATATATATATTTTTAGATTGTCTACAGAACAAAACACAGTAGTTAAATTAACCTAGTTAAGTCTTTAAATGTCACTTTAAGCTGAATACTAGTGTCTTGAAGAATATCTAGTCTAATATTATGTGCTGTCATCATGGCAAAGAGAAAATAAATCAGTTATTAGAAATGAGTTATTAAAAAAAGTGTTTAAAATACTTAAATCTGTTAAATCACTTGGGAAATATTTGATATTGAATATAATATTGCCTTCAACTGTCTATATATGAGAATATATTTGTGTTTTGTTTCCGCCTTATTGTCACTTAAAAATGTAAAACTTAAAAAAAAAAAGCAAGCATTAGGGACTGGAAGCAATACTCATCCAGAGGGGCGGGATTATGAGCTCATTTCCTGTTAGGCTCTTCACTATTGGCAGATTGGTCTTCCTGTTTGCTGTGGTGGGGTGATTTGTGCAGTTGTGTGGGGCGTTTCAGATCAACAATACCTCTGTACAGACTGGCAAACTTCTACAAGAATGTTCACCCGAGCTCTTAACAGCATCCATGTGTGTGTGTATGCGTGTGTGATCGTACGCACAACAGCAACAATCCGGTAGCTATTTTTTGTCCGGTGTATATGTGTCCGGCAGAGATTTGAGTGTCAGAATGCCCTTTAAACTCAGGTTCTTGGTGTTCTCGGTATACATATATATTAATATCTATATATTTGCTCATTTTTCTGTGTTACTTGACAGAACACTCAGCTGTCAAGAGCTCAGGTTTCAGATACTCTGCTTGTCTCCGCCCACTCCATATACAAGCCCCACCCACACACTCTCTGGACTGCCAATTAGAACGGCAGCCTGCCATCGCTAAGCCCCTCTCCCTTTTTTTTCTCTTGGAGATTTACAAGTCTATATTTAGAAAATGCTATGTATGTTTGTAACAGAATAAAGGACATTATAAATGATTGAAAGCAAACGTAGTGGCCTGCTGGTGTTTCACGCATGTTGGTTGTGTGTGTGTGTGTGTGTGTGTGTGTGTGTGTGTGTGTGTGTGTGTGTGTGTGT
>CAIGQV010019871.1:752375-770103 GCA_903798115.1 Danio jaintianensis | reverse complement strand
ATAATAATAATAAAAATAAATAATAATAATAATAATAATAATAATGTGATATTACCTTCCTAAGCATTGCTTCAGCCTTTGGGACATTGAAAGTTCTAGCTGCAAAATAAATAGACAAATAAATATTGAAATAAAACACATTACAGATTATTAATTTCTCCAATAACCCTCAACATGCACAGGAGGACTTTTGGATCTTATATAATAATGCAGTGCAAAGAGAGAGAGCAAATAATTCTGCAAAGGTCAAAAACAGATAAATATTGACGCACACATTCACAAGAAAGTCACCTTGAACTTTCCTTTTCTACGAGTAAAGTCAACAGATGGTTTTGGGATGTTCTGTCTCAACACACCATATTGATTTCTAGATAAATGCGGTTTAGATAAAGCAAATGCTGCAGAAAAACCATAGAAATATGAGAAATAACACAAAAGTGCTTCCTTATTTTTATTCTGTCAGTCTGTTGATCAGGTTCAAGGGGTCAAAAGATCATCAGTCAAAGATCTACACTATATTATTACACATTTTGAACTGAAAACAGCAGAAAAGCACATTTTTGTGCAGCAAAATCCTCACCTCTGAGCCACCGGAGCAGGTAATGATCTGTTTGATTGGACAGTTGATCCCAAACATCGGCTAATTTCTCCCGAAACTGACCAAAGAGAGGATATTTAAGTGTTTTGACCAACACAATATGCATTTATTGGATCACAAATGCTGTGAAAAATGCTGAAATATTATTTATAATTAATATTTTAATTCAGGGGGACCAATTTCTATGTGAATAGATGAAGTTTGATTTATTTCTGTTATATAAGAATCATTACCTCAGTCTTCAAGTCACGTGGATCCTTCAAAAATCACTCTAATATGATTATATATCAATTAAGAGACATTTATGAATATTATTCTATGATTATTATGATACAATATATTTTTAAGATTCATAGATGAATGGGAAGTTCATAAGTAAAGCATTTATTTGAAATAGAAGCGTTTGTACTGTTATAAATGTCATTTTTGATCAATTCAGTGCATCATTACTGAATTAAAGTACGTATTAATTTCTTTCAAATAAAAACATTATAATTACTGACCTCCAATTTTTGAAAGGTAGTGTATATTATTTATTAAATGCAAGTAAAATTCTGCATGTACTTGCCTGTGTTAAAGCCTCTGCTTGTTTAGGACTGAGATCTCCGACTCGACCGCTCATTCTTGCAGAATCAAACAGAATCGAGTTCATGAACCTCATATTTATAGCACACACACACACACACACACATACACACACATGCACACGCACACACAGACGCGCGCGCACACGAAATAAGAAATTAAATCAAGATACAGCAGCATTATTAAACAATAAATACACGACAACAAATCCATAATAATAATTTCCAATTATCTAGCAATACAATAAAATTCGAATATTCCCGCTTTATTAATTATTTGAATTTGATTTGCGCGTGGACCAATAATAATGCTCCTACAAAGTGATTGACGTTACATTATAATTACAGATTCAAAAGTCAGCCAATAGCCGAGAGGGTAGGCGGGGCCAGAGTTTACAGTCATATAAAAGCCATCAATGTCATTTCAAAAAAAGCATATTACCGGCGGCCGTTGGGATTTGCGGTCACAGAGAAAAATACTTAAATTAAAATTTGCTTTATAGCATAAACAAGATTTTCACATCTACATTAATCATCTTTAATACAATCCTGTCAAAATGGTAAGTAAATCAATCTTTATATGTTATCCGAAAGACACCCGCGGAGCCGTTAATGTAGGGGATCAACGGTCAACCTTCTCCTCAGATTTGTAACGTCTCTTTGTACGCGTTATATATTTGTTTTCGATCATATTTTGACGCGTTATGATCACACGTTTCTTGAAAGTACTCGATTTTCAGATATGTGGATTCAAGGCCTGGAAAGTACTTAAAAACAAACAGGTCCTTGAAAGTGCTTGAATACAGCTGTGGGATGTACTTTACGGCGAGTTGCGCTCGACCATAGAAAAAAAACGACCATTTTATAGTAATATCTTTTGAAAAACACCTCACAAACACTCAATAAAATAGACTAACGTGTGTATATTCCTTTATAATCGCTCTCTGTGTGTCTGAGAAGCGGATAATATGCATTCTATTATGTCTCCAGCGGTGAAGTGTAACTGGAGATGCCGAGTATGAGGGGGCGGATCTAATACAAAGGCAATTCAATCACAACTTGATGTTAAAACAGCTATCATGACATTATTTATCAATGTGTGGACATTTTTGGATTCTCGGAAAATATAGAAATTAAAAATGTAATACAGGAAATACGTTGGGACCATTGTTTTTGTTTACATCCCTCAAAATGGTCTATACAGTGTGCGAATTATACATTGATGATCAGGGGGGGTCAACGTTTTCGTTTAGTTAGTGTAATACATGCTTCAGTCATTTATGTATTTATTGTTAAATGGATCTAGTTTATTAATACAGCATATTTTCAGTTTTTTGAGGGATAATTATTGTATTCTGACCTACAGTGTCCTCTGATTAGCTCTTTCAGCTTTTTCTGTAGGTCAAACTATACAAACTCCATCTAATTAGACTTTACGTTCAGGCTATATGTAGATACAAAAAACTACTACTCAAGCGTTAATTAGGGGGTCAATCCCCCCTGTAATTCGCACCCTGTGTATATATGATACAAAAAATCCATAGAGCTCAATGGGAATCAGGCTTCCTTGTCCTAAACACCCAGAATGCATTGCGATGAAAATATTAAGTGTAAATTTTACAATTTGACGTTAAGTGAAATGTTACTTACAGTAAGGACTTTCATGGCGCTACAAATGCTGGGGTATGAATTGCAAAGGTGCTTGATTTAAAATTAATTGTGCTTTAAAAAGTCCTTGAATCTGCTGTTCACGAAAGCCTGGTCAAGACTCGTTTTAAAGTCCACATAATCCGAAATTTTTTCTTCTTCTTTGCATTGTGATGAGATTAAGAGAAAAGAGTGGGCGTGGCTTGTTTTTTTCTACTGTGAGCTGATTGGATGTAGTAAAGCAGGCATATTTTAATTTAATGTGCACTTTAACACTACTAATATGTTTGTTCTTCTGCTTTGCTGTGTCCGGTCAGCGTGAGTGTATCTCAGTTCATGTGGGCCAGGCGGGAGTTCAGATTGGGAACGCTTGCTGGGAGCTCTACTGTCTGGAGCACGGCATCCAGGCGGACGGACACATGCCGAGCGACCACACCACCTCCGGCGGAGACCAGTCCTTCAACACCTTCTTCAGTGAAACCGGTGCTGGGAAACACGTCCCGAGAGCGGTGTTCGTGGACCTGGAGCCCACCGTCGTCGGTCAGAATGCATCTACGCTATAGTGGTGTCACAATAACAGTGTTATACACACATAAAACAGTGTTAAATGAGTGGTGGCTAATATATAATATCAAGATACAAAGTAATTATGTTTTTGATAGAAGTGTGGTTCCCGTGACACTATTTTGTATAGGTAAAGTTAAAAGTATTGTTATCGCTAATTGACAATTTGCATTTTCATGACATGATGAGTTTTCATTCAACAATTACATTCACACACATTTGCTAAGATGACAAAATCAATCACTAAAACAATTTAAATCAAAACAAAAATAAAAGCTAGGTCAGACTAGTAAAAAAATAAAATAAATAATATATATATATATATAAATTATTTTGATATATTTTATTTCTTACTGCGTTCACACCGAAGGCGGCGAGAGCGTCAAAGTAGCTGGAAGTCATACATTTTCAATGGGAGCCAGAAGTGATAAGCGGCGAGGAGCAGCGCAGCACGTCTTCACCGGTGTGAGCGTAGAAGAGAGTTGAAATCAAGTCAACTTTATGGTAATGAGCTATGATGCGGTTCGGCGGCAACCAATCGGAATGTAGAAGTCCACCGCTTGAGAGGAGTCCAGAGAACACAGTCACTGTGAACTTTGGTTCCGACCACAGTTGTTCCCAAGGGTTTGATTATTGCGGTCGCCGGATTTCCAATTATTTTATGATGTTTTCTTACAGGAACATAAATAAAAAAAGTTACAGGCGAGTTACTGATGTCCAATAATGTTATATATATATATATATTTTTTTTTAAGCGGGAATCTCATGCTTACTTTAACGACAGTACTAAACAGTATTGCTGCTTCAGAATATTTCAGACAAATGGACACATTGGATAAGTGGAGCAAAGCCACAGCTCACACAATATTTTGTTAAAAGGGGTGCAACATTTTCATGCTAGAAAGCATGTTTTTATGCAGGAATGTAAGTGATTTGCTGATATGCTGCAACGGCTCCTTTAAATATGAGATCGATGTAGTGAATTTTGATGCTCTCACCGCCGGAGCTGGGAAGGCAGACAGCGTTGTTACCAGGGCGTCCAGAGTGGACTTTGATGCCCCTGCCGCCTTCGGTGTGAACGCAGAGTTATAAATTAAGTTTATATTTAAAAACATTAATCTTTTCTTTTTCAAATATTTACATTTAATTTTAACATTAATTGAAACAACAAATATTTTAAGATGGCTTTTGTTCAATAGTTTTTGGACAACTTTGATGCAAGGTTTTGATCCACTTCAAATGTTGACTTTTGTCAACAAATTTTGGTATAAAATATTAATTTCAGTACTCAATAATTGTTTTTCTTGCTTCAAATATTCTTCCACTTGCACGTCATATAACAATAGATTGCAATATCAAACTAGATAGACATACAAATAAAATAAAACAATAATAATGCATCAAGAAAATAAATAGCACAATTTCATGCCAATTTAAAATCTTAATTTTTTCATCTTTAATTCAGACGAGGTGCGAACTGGAACATACAGACAGCTGTTTCACCCAGAGCAGCTGATCACTGGGAAGGAGGACGCCGCCAACAATTATGCCAGAGGACATTACACCATTGGCAAAGAAATAGTGGACCTGGTACTTGACCGTGTTCGCAAACTGGTAAGAGATTTTCCTCTATTTAGTCATACTACTTTTGGTCACAATTACATTTTCATACTTTAATAATGTGTCTTTTATTTTTAGTGTGATCAGTGCACTGGACTGCAGGGATTCCTCATCTTCCACAGCTTTGGCGGTGGAACCGGTTCAGGTTTTGCATCTCTTTTAATGGAGAGGTTATCTGTTGACTATGGCAAGAAAGCCAAGCTTGAGTTTGCTGTATATCCTGCACCACAGGTACCGTATTTTTATTGGACATCCTTCACTTGAAAGTGTGTTGAAGCATCATGTCTTATGTATTATGATGTAAAAATTACTAGAACTAATTATTCAATAAGAAAACAAATGCTTGCGGGGTACCTTTGATCAGCAGAAATCTATTTTAAGAGGGACTCTAAACACTAAATTACTGTGCGTTCACACCGAAAGCGGCGAGAGCGTCAAATTAGCCGGAAGTCATTCATTTTCAATGGGAGCCGGTGGCGATAGGCAGTGAGGAGCAGTGCGGCGCATCTTTGCCGGTGTGGGCGTCGAGGAGAGTTGAAATCAAGTCAACTTTATGGTAATGAGCTATGATGTGGTTCTGCGGCAAGCAACCGGAATGTAGAAGTCCACCGCTAGAGAGGAGTCCAGAGAACACAGTCACTGTGAACTTTGGTTCCGACCACAGCTGTTCTCAAGGATTTGATTATTGCGGTCGCCGGATTTCCATTTATTTACGATGTTTTCTTACAGGAACATAAATAAAAAAAGTTACTGGTGTTACAGCCGGCTCTTAAGCTGCAACAAAAAGGAGGACCAGACGCAACCATCACGGGCCAAAATAATATTTATTTTAACATGACAATAACTATAATATAATATAAACAAAAAAGAAGAAGCAGGGCCAGAAGGGACGATCAACGCAGCTTAACCGAGCTCCATGCCAAGGCGATCGCTCAGAATCCCAATCTCCTTCACAAGCACACCAAGCTCTTTATATCCACGTCCCAACAAGCTGCACCTGTGTACCAATCGCATCATCTCCAACCTGTTGAAACACACGCACTCACAGCTGATAGGGACACCCACACAGCCAATAGACTGAAACGCCACACTCACTCACAGCCCATAGGCCAGGACGTCACACACGCACACAAACATAACCAATCCCATACGCACTTACAGCCCATAGGCTGGGGCGTCACACTGGCGAGTTACTGATGTGCATTAATGTTATATATATATATATTTTCTTTAAAAAAGCAGGAATCTCATGCAATAATACAAAACAGTATTGCTGCTTCAGAATATTTCAGACATATGGACACATACTGGATAAGTGGAGCAAAGCCACAGCTCACACAACAGCTTGATCTTCTATTGTTAAATTAATTTGATAAAAAGCGTGCAACATTTTCACGCTAGAAAGCAGGTTTTTTATGCGGGAATGTAAGTGATTTGCTTAAAAGCTGCAACGGCTCCTTTACATGCGAGATCAAAGTGGCGAATTTTGACGCTCTTGCCACTGGAGCGGTGAAGGCAGACAGCGTTGTCGCCAGGGCGGCCAGAGTGAACTTTGACACTCTCGCCGCCTTCGTTGTGAACGCACAGCAACACAGACCAATTAAAGTCTGTAATTTCTTCAAGTTTATTTTAAAAATTGATTCTCTTAGTGTAAATGACCGTGTGATTGAATGAGTAAACACAAAATGTATAAAGTGCACAAAAACAAGGTTTTCATACTTCAGTTTGTTGTTCTAAAACATTGGAAATTGTACCTGCCAACTATATATTTTTTCGCTCGCCTGCAAGCCATGTCATAAAGGTTTGTTCATTCAATGAGCACTTGCGGGTCACACTTAACACCTCAACAAAAAGGTAATGTATAGAGTGTGACAAAATAATGGAAGGGTTTCTAGTCAAGCCTTTAAATTGCACTTTAAAAATAATTACTGAATACTAATATCCTGGGACCCATTTATGTCAGCATACTCTGCCAGATGGGAAAAAATGGCATGTTGGGTTTATTTTATAAGACATACATTTCTAATAAGTCATTAGATGAGAATGTTTGTGAGTTGCAAGTCTGAAGTTTGTTGCAGAATAAAAAAATGAGAGCATCATCAAGATGTTTACCACAGATGTAATTATAGTAATTAATAGAAAATTTATAATTATAAACCCCTATTCAAAAATCTCAAGAGGATCAACAGTGAGTTATTCTGGCTTTTCTGCACTTTTCTATAACAGGTGAAAACAGTGAAGTGTTTTGGTTGACAACTTGTGATGAAAAGATTTTACCTTATGAAAACGGCTTTCAAGACATTGTTGAAAAATATTCAGTTTCATCTTCTTTAAGGTTTCCACTGCAGTGGTCGAGCCCTACAACTCCATCCTGACCACACACACCACCCTGGAGCACTCGGACTGCGCCTTCATGGTGGACAACGAGGCCATCTACGACATCTGCCGGCGAAACCTGGACATCGAGCGGCCCACATACACCAACCTCAACCGGCTCATCGGTCAGATCGTGTCCTCCATCACTGCCTCCCTGCGCTTCGACGGAGCCCTCAACGTGGACCTGACCGAGTTCCAGACCAACCTGGTGCCGTATCCGCGCATCCACTTCCCGCTGGTCACCTACGCGCCGGTGATCTCCGCAGAGAAGGCCTACCATGAGCAGCTGTCTGTGGTGGAGATAACCAACGCCTGCTTTGAGCCCGCCAACCAAATGGTGAAGTGCGACCCTCGGCACGGGAAGTACATGGCCTGCTGCATGCTGTACCGCGGAGACGTGGTGCCCAAGGATGTCAATGCAGCCATCGGAAGCATAAAGACTAAGAGGACCATTCAGTTTGTGGACTGGTGTCCCACAGGCTTCAAGGTCAGTCTGTGCTGAAAACAAAATGAACACACTGCAAAATATAAATGAACATATAGATATTAAAATATGTTAGGTATATTTGTTTAGGAATAATTGGTGATGGGCCGAAAATAATGCACACTTGAGGTTCTGACATGGCGATGTTTTGTTTTTCTGCAATATATATATCGAAATGCGAATATAATTTCACCAGATTAATTGAATAGCTCTATTTGGAAAGATTTCATTCATTTAGATCGATTGGGATGATCAAATCTTTTTCTACACAGTGTGTTTGCATAAATCATAATAAATTACAAGCATATATACATACGACAGAGCAGAAATAAAAGTTAAATAAACAGTGCTTTATGGTTTTCTGGAGAGTCTGACAGTATTCAGGTACAGAAATTGAACAATCAGACATAAAATAACATGGTCATTATTGTATAAACAATTTAAAAACAATAATATTTAATAATATCTTTAACAAATTATGTAATTCTACTGCAGGTGCACACATTGCGATATCGACGCTCAAATTATATACTGTGCAGCCCTACTTGAGGTGCTGATGTGAAGCGGCGTGGTCGCTACACCTCAGCTGTGCGTTATTTTCTAATAATTCAACATCCCGGAGTGCATTAATTCTGCTTCTCTTCTGGTCTCCACTGTTGAGATGTTGTATCTGAGAGTTTATTTGTCAGGTGTTTGTTCTCCTCAAACGTCTCCTGTGTGTAGCACTAGTTTCTTCCACATCTCCTCCAAAGCCTTCTGTTGTATTTTAATGTGATTTTTGACTGTTGTAGCTGTGAAATCACTCTAATCATTCAGCGGAGTAATATGGAGCTGTAATGCGCTCAAAACCTGCCAGAACTACTTTAGCTAAGCGTTTATCTGAAAATAACAGCACACCTTAGAATCCTCATCAGCCAATCCAGATCAAGCGTCCAACAGCCCTGTGTTATAAATTGAAATTAAGTCAAGCACTGCATTGTGTAATATGTATCATCATAATATACTGATTTCTGAGTGATCAATGTAACACTGAAGACTGGAGTAATGATTATAATTCGGCTTTACATCACAGATTTAAATTACACTTAACTGTTTATTCACATAGAAAATAGCTATTTAGAATTTAAATACTTAACAATATTAATAATCAAGGCAGCATGGTGGCTCAGTGGTTAGCACTATGGCCTCGCAGCAAGAAGATCGCTGGTTCGAGTCCCGGCTGGGTCAGTTGGCGTTTCTGTGTGGAGTTTTTGCATGTTCTCCCCGTGTTGGCGTGGGTTTCCTCCGGGTGCTCTGGTTTCCTCCACAGTCCAAACACATGCGCTATAGGGGAATTGATGAAATAAATTGGCCGTAGTGTGTGTGTGTGTGTGTATGGATGTTTCCCAGTACTGGGTTGCGACTGGAAGGGCATTTGCTGTGTAAAACATATGCTGGAATAGTTGACGGTTCATTCCGCTGTGGTGACCTCTGAAATAGAGACTAAGCTGAAGGAAAATGAATGAATAGTCAAATAATTGCAGCATTGATGTTCACTCAGCAACAGTCTATGCACATATTTGAGTGTTGTTAGCTGTGCTAAAACGTGTTGCTTTAACTGCTTTCTTTGTGACTGTAATCAGGTCGGGATCAACTACCAGCCGCCGACTGTGGTTCCAGGAGGAGATCTGGCCAAAGTCCAAAGAGCAGTGTGTATGTTGAGCAACACCACAGCCATCGCCGAGGCCTGGGCCCGTCTGGATCACAAGTTTGATCTCATGTACGCAAAGAGAGCCTTCGTGCACTGGTACGTCGGAGAAGGCATGGAGGAGGGAGAGTTTGCGGAGGCCCGGGAAGATTTAGCCGCTCTGGAGAAAGATTATGAAGAGGTGGGTGTGGACACTACTGATGGAGAAGGAGAAGCGGAGGGAGAAGAATAAGCTTGAGTTCACTACTAAAGTTCCAATAAATAATAAATATGGACACTTTTATTAATCTTTTAGGCATTTATTAATCAGCATAAAAAAATTGTAGTCACCACTAACTAATCGAAACAGCTACAATTTACAGTACTTTACATAAGGAGTGTTACAGGTTACCACGCTATTGATAAACAGTTCAGAAGGGTTCTGCACCATTAATTGTCTTGAGAAACAGAAAATTTATTGTAAATGGCTTTGAAGATTCAAAGCACGACGACTGTGATTAAATGCTGTTTTTCGTCTTCATTAAATGTCACTTGTTTGTTCTGTTGCAAGGCACATTTGATTTCTTTTACCTGTACTTACATCAGTATAAGTGACTTTTCTTTCTAACGTGACACACTTGCATAATAACATCCTTCATATAAAACGTGCACAGGAATTGTCACAACCCAGCATGACAATTGTTTTTTTCACATGAAAGTACCGGCGCTTCTCTGCAAAGACAGATTTCATCAGTTATACAGAGCCAAAATAGATCACTTTACATTGTAAACAGTGTTTGTTTATTTGAATAATATAGTTCTCGTCTTAGATTTAATATGCTAGCTCTTTTAAGTGTATTTCGCTTCAGTTTAGGATAATTAAACTGTTTGATTTCTTCTAAGAAAGTCTTTCCAACAGCAGAACCTATAGTCAGGCTGGTCTGTTAATGCCACAAAAGTACACAGTACAATTGTCTTATATATGCATAAGAATATTTTCTGCCTGATTTAAACAAAAAGGTCATTTTCAGTCAGACGGGTATTTACAAGAAATGCAATAACCCAAAATCATGTCAATGACGTTTCATTCTGAATTATAATCTCAATGCATCTCACAGCATTTTATGTTAAGCAAACTAACAGAAATAAATACAGTGGTAACCATCAAGCAGGTCCACACAAAATCTGACTAAACTCTGTGGGCTGGATTTAGTGGAGAGGAGACTAGGTTGCTGAAATATTATGAGGCAGAGAATATGGCTTTTCACATTGCGCTTAACCCTGGGTTATCACTCTAAACACTGCTTTTAAGACTTTTGAGTGTAACTCCAGATTGTGGTGTTAAACCTGTGCAATAATAGTGTTAGAATGTTAACGTTAGAAAACATATATGCTGTGGACGGTCACAGAAACACAACACATATACAAAGTGTTGTCAAATAGTGATGGAAAACACTTCAGTCTGAGCGAAGAAGGGATCATTTTATTATTACCTTTACAGTTTTTTGGGTAAAGAAACTGATTGTAGAAGGCAATATATAATAATAAATAAAAAAAAAGATCAATTATTGGCCCCCTTAAGACATTATTTTTTTGGATTGGCTACAGAACAAAACACTGTTGTCCATTGACTTGCCTAATAGGGGTGTGTACCTACACTGGTGTTACGATTCGTTTCGGTTACGATCATCATGTCATCGATTCGGTTCAATTCAATATCTCCGTGCACTGACGATGCTTTCCATACACAATTATAATTTTTTTCTTCACAACACAAGAATTCTTGAATAAATTTTTTAAAATATAGTTATATTTATACAGTATATTATTTGTAATACAATTGTCCTTTAATACAAGCAGTCGGATATATTAACTGTACCTTTAACTGTTCAAAACTCAAATACAATCACAGAAGACAACATGAGCATTTATAGCAAATAAACTAATGTAAATATTATTCTGTTTGCTTTCTGAGCATTGTCGAGCGTGTTCTTACATCCCTATGATTGGTCATTGTGTTCAAATGCTCAACAGAAAAGGCTGCGATTGGCTCTAAAACTGTCAGCGCTGTTCACCGATGAGTGACGCAGACACTGAAGAATGCGACAGTCTATGTGCACGTAATAAAGCGCACATTGCACAGCTATCAGAGCTGATCCATGATAGACGCCGTGGAGAAAACGCGCTCTACAGACACACTCGTGTCAGGATCCATAAGTATCACTTTAATAGCGATAGAGGAGAGGGAAAGTTACATTACAAACATGCCAGCAGTTCAAAGGTCCACAGTGAGAGAGAGACAGGCAGAGAGAGAGCTTTCATTTTCTTCTAGCAGTGAAATAGTGTCTCCTGGTTCTGCTGTATTTCAGTGTCAGTGAAAGACTCTCCAGCAAAATCACATGCAGTGAATTGTGCACAGTTTTCTGCTTTTTAAGTAGTTGGAGCATTTTAATCACTCACCCTCACCTCGTTCGAACAGTATTCTACCGCGACATATGAGATAAATGATGTCAGTATGTAATAACCGGTGAAGATCTAATAATGAGCCAATGCCGAACTGTCCATGTCTGCATCACGGTGCATCGAAGAAACAATTAATTTTGACACCCCTATTGCCTAATTAACCTAGTTAAGCCTTTAATTGTCACTTTGAGCTGAATACTAGTATCTTGCAAAATAACTAGTAAAATATTGTGTACCGTCATCATGGTAAAGACAAAAGAAATCAGTTATTAGAAAATAATTATTACTATTATGTTTAAAAACGTGTTGAAAACAATCTGTTAAACAGCGCTTGGACAATATTTAAAATGAATAATTTCACAGGAGGGCTAATTTGTCTACAAATGTATGCAAATCTATTGCATATGAATATGAGACTATCTGATGACAAGGCATTGAATTATCAGAATATAATGCACATCGGAGGTGTGGTACATTATCTTCTAATAATTCAACAGACGGGAGTCAATTATTCTGCTTATCAATTATCAGAGTTATATAAACATTTATTAATCAGGATTAATCATTAGCCATGGACATATGGAGCCTTTTCACAAGACAATATTTTGATAGATTTTTTATGTATGAACATTAATATATATTATATCATCTTATATCATAAAATTACAAAAAGCAAATTCCCGCTTGTGTGAGGTGTGTGTAGTGCAGTGTGTATGGAGCAGGACAGTAAATCTGACATTATTCTCTCTTCTGGCTGCCGTTATCAGTCTCACACTATTGTTTTCCTCTTCTGAAAGTCTTGATAACACCATCCTGGAGATTTTCTCTTATTATTTCAGCTAACAGGATTGTAGAATAATGATTTGTTGTTCTCTCCCATTCACTGCACTGTGAGTTTACCAACTATGACCACTTCTGCTGCGGAGAAACACACACGTGAAAAGGCTCCATTATAAGCAGCGGTTTAGAATAATGACCCAGGGTTAACTTTTTCAAGTCTGCAAAAACGCCCTACAGATTCCATGTGGACCTGCAAAACGAGCCAGAAACCCAAACCTGTTTCAGATAAAAGTGCATCTAAGGAAAGAAAGAGGAAAAGACATTTCACATTCTAGTGGAGAGCTTCAGGTCAGAGGAGCATCATTGCAGTATAAAGCCTGGAAGAGCAGAGCCGGGTGCTTGAGGATATGCAGATGAATATGATGATGGCGTGGCGTTTGGCAGATTGGCGTACGGACTGGCAGATGCCTGAGATGTTGGTGTGGGTCTTACGTGAGCTGGAGAGCCGTTGGAGAGCCTCTGGAAGGAGTTCAGACTCTCCTGATGTTCATTGGAGGATCCCTGAGGAAGATGAACACCCTTAAGCAGCATCTCCTGCAGTTTATCGATCTTCACTCGCCTCAGGTGCGCCAGCTTCCGCTTGTTCTGATAGTCATCGATGAAGCTGTCCAGCGGCATGGAGCCATCCAGGAAGGAATCCGCCATGTTCTAACAAAGATAAGATTATTAATGGTCCCGGGAAGTGCTTTAAAATGTGCATTTTTATTGGATGTAATCTCAACTGAAACATGAAGAGAGGGCGGGACAGTAGCTCTTCCCCTTTATAAAAACAGCCAGTAGCATTTGTTTTTTCTCACAGCTCTGCCAGTGAGAGTGGTTGAGCTCAAGCGCATCAAATGAACAGCCAATGAGAAGAAGGGGCGGGGAATATCAGATACTAGAAAGCATTTGATTGGTCAGAAGATTTGATGAGAAACTATGTATGAGAAAGTATGAGGTGACATGAAAAACAATGTTGATCCAGTTATGCGGAAGTGACAAACAGCAGGCTTTGGATGTTCAGATTGGTTTTATATCTTCTAAATGTGAAGTTTGTCTCTGTTTTGGAGCACACTAGATTATAGATATCCTTAAGACTAACATCTAACAAACTTTATTTTTATTTTATGGGACCTTTGAAGAGCAGGTCACATTTGCACAGCAAAATTTTTTTACAAATTACAAGTTTTTAATCTTGTTTCTAGTCCAAATATCTAACTATTCTCATAACCAAGAAGCATTTTCTGGTTTAAATATTTTTATTATTAGAAATTTTAGCAGACATTCACTTGTAAATACACGATTTTAAAATATAAACATAAAACTATCTCAACTATTTTAACAATTAGACATAAAAAAAGAAAAGAAACAAACAAAAACACAACAACCAACAGTCATAAAAATAATAATTAAACAAAAAAATAAACATGCATTTCCCCAACCACCCTCCCACCAGTGCTATCCAATGGTAAAAATAGGTACTAAAGGCAGAGTAAACATAATAATCACAAGTTTGTAGAAAGGAAATAAAAGGGGTCCAAATTTTTTTCAAATAACAAAACCTTGTCTATTAGGGTATACCAGATTTACTCTGTCAGACATAATTTAAGAGTTGAACCTTCTTTTTTCTTCCAAAACAAAAGGATAAGTTTTTGGCAGAGATCAACCCATATGAAACAAACTGTTGTTGTAAAACTCTTCGGAAACTCCAAATATAATTAATATAGGATCTGGTTCAACAAGAAGCATTTTCTAGACAAGTAAAAAGTATTGTCTTGTTTTCAGTATAGAAAAGGCCAAATTAGGTTTGAAGTGAGTTTTTCCTTAAAGCAAGCAAAATAATCTGCCAATGGGGTTTATTTTACTTGCCACACTGACAGATTATTTTTGTTTAGAGAAATAAAAAATCCTCAATTTTTATTTTTGAAAACAAGACAATATTTTTACTGGTCCAGAAAATGCTTCTTGATTTAATAATTTGTAGATATTTGTACTAGAAACAAGACAGAAACAGAAAAGCATTGTTTTGAAGTGTGTGCGGTCTTGGAATTGTTTATATTCTGTTTGTCCTAATGGTCAAAATGAGCCACCTTCACTAAACCTCTCAAGTAAAGCAGATACATTTCATTGTAATCCTAAAAACTCTTTTTTTGCATGAAGAAACAAGCTCATCTTCATCACAAACTCTGTGATTGTCTAGGTTTTCCCTCATCAGTGTGCAGTATTACTCAATGTCAGTTACTCAACTGAGATCCAATGACTTTCCCCGCAAAAGTGTTTTCATTTTGGGGTGAATGTGAGAAATGTCTTTACCTCTGTTTCCTCCTCGATCTTCGCTCCCTCGGTCTGCAGGAGAGCCAGCAATGTGTCTAGAGAACTGCTTCCTGGGGAGAAAAAAAAGTATACAATATTAGTAATTAGTTTTAGGTAGGGTTGGAAATGAAAATCAATTACTATTTTGGAATTGATTACCTAAGCTTAAAGTGATAGTTCGATTGAAAAATTGAACATTATTTACAATATTATTAGCTTTAATCCACAGCCTGGTCAAACAGTTCTCGGCGCATGTGTCATGACTGTAGTCCAATCACTTTTGATGCCAAAAGTAGTAATAATATTGTACATAATGTTCAATTTTTCAATCGTTCACCTTCACAAGAGCTCAGTGTGTCATCAGGAGCCACGGCTATTGATTTGCACTCATTTGTATGTGTTTATTTTTAATCTAATAAACCAGTCACTATTCACTGCCATTATATGAAGCACCAAACACCACAGATTCAGCTCAAAATCTTTTTTAATGTTCTATTGAAGATAAAAAGTCACATCTTGGATGAGCTGTGAGTAAATTAAAGAGCCCCTATTACGGGTTTTTGAAAATGAGCTTCCATGCAGTGTGTAACAGCACTAGGTGAAGTGAAATATCCAGCTAAGGCTTAAATCTGACAGTGCACCGTGTTTGAAACTATTGATTCATCTATAAAAAAAAAAGAAAAAAAAGAGTCGATTCTTAGTGGTTTGAATGAATCGCCGCTGTAACGAGTCTTTAGCCGTGACGTCGATACGGAACTCAAGCCCCGCCCATTTGTTGCACACGCAGACCCGGTAAAATTGAAACCCCAATCACAACAGACTGGATCATCGGACCAATCAGCGCAGATTAGCATCGCGCTAAAGGAGGGTTTTGGGAACAAATGAATCGCTAAACAAATCATATGGGAGTCGTTGGGATAATTACGTAAAAATAAATGCATATTATAAGACAATGAAAGTGTTTTTTGACCCTGCATGCATATCAGCCTGTTGTTGGAGACCCTTAAAACCAAAATATGACCTTTTATAATGCATAATAGGGGCTCTTTAACAAATGTTCATTTCTAGGTGAACCACCCCTTTAAGAATTGGATACTTGTTATTAAATATAAATTTCAATTTCTCTGTGCAATTTGTTTTTGCAATTGTTTTAGAACTTCCGATTCAGTCGCCTATGGGAGAAACGAGTAGGAATAATAAACGGCAGAAAATGGTTAAGCTGCTTGCTCTACAAACAAGTGTGTTCATGAATATACATAAGTAGAATAATATAATAAGAAGATATCAGTTTGCAATAAGAAGGCCTGTCACAATAATCAATATATAATCTCATCCAGTACCAGCACAATCAGCACTGGCGCCCCCCAGGGGTGTGTCCTCTCCCCTCTGCTCTTCTCCCTGTACACAAATGACTGCACCTCAAAGGACGCCTCTGTCAAGCTCCTGAAGTTTGCAGACAACACCACACTTATCGGCCTCATTCAGGACGGTGACAAGTCTGCTTACAGACAGGAGGTTAAGGAGCTGGCTGTCTGGTGCAGTCACAACAACCTGGAGCTGAACACGCTCAAAACAGTGGAGATGATAGTGGACTTCAGGAGAAACCCCCCTGCTCTCCCCCCACTGAGCATCATGGACAGCATCGTGGCAGCAGTGGAGTCATTCAGGTTCCTGGGCACCACCATCTCTCAGGATCTGAAGTGGGACACTCACATTGACTCCATTGTCAAAAAAGCTCAACAGAGGTTGTACTTCCTTCGTCAGCTGAGGAAGTTCAACCTTCCAAAGGAGCTGCTGAAACAGTTCTACACTTCCATCATTGAATCAGTCCTCTGCACTTCAATAACTGTCTGGTTTAGCTCAGCTACCAAATCCGACCTCCGAAGACTACGTCGAATAGTTCGGACTGCTGAGCGAATCACTGGTACAATCCTCCCTACTCTCCAAGAACTGTACTTATCCAGAGCAAGCAGAAGGGCTGCCAAAATCACTCTGGACCCCTCACACCCAGCCTCTTTGAACTTTTACCTTCTGGTCGACACTGTGTACCAGAACAGCCCGACACAGAAACAGTTTCTTCCCTCAGGCAATCCATCTCATGAACACTTGATGATAGTAATTATGGAACAAACATCACTGCTTGCTGTACACTTTTTATACACAAACACTTATTTAACAACATATTTCACATGCTAATTTGCACATAACAGCTGCTGTTGTATATAGTAATATTCCTGTACATACACTTGTCAATTTGTATATTTGCATTCACTATTACTTTTATTTTTTAAATATATTTATGATCTGTTTTTTGTCCTGTCTCTGTAATTCTGTTAAACTGTAGAAGCTCTGTCACCAAAACAAATTCCTCGTATGTGTGAACATACCTGGCAATAAAGCTCTTTCTGATTCTGATATCTCAATATTTTTTGCCGTTGCAATATATATTTACAAATTCACAAATTAATGTAATGTATATATATATATAGCGCATTTATCGTGTATGGCATACACCCAAAGGCAAAGCGCTTCACAATCATGAGGGGGGTCTCTCCACACCACCACCAGTGTGCAGCTCCACTTGGATGATGCGA
>CAIGQV010019871.1:699296-712713 GCA_903798115.1 Danio jaintianensis | reverse complement strand
GCTACCGTCAACTCCGCTACCGTCAACTCCGCTACCGTCAACTCCGCTACCGTCAACTCTGTTATTGTGGCTGTGTGTTTTGCCTCACCCTGGTCCGGAAGCTGGCAGTCACACCTGTAGCTGATGATGAGGTCGGGCTTGAAGTCTGGGCTGATGGGGTAATAGCTGAAGGTGCTCATCATCTTCTTAAGGGCGTCAGAGATGAAGATGAAGGAGATGAGGCTGGAGAAGCCCTCTTCTGTGAAGCGTGTCATGTATTTGATGATATAACTCGCATCTGTGGCCACCAGAATCAGACACTGCAGGCAGGAGTGCAGACCGATCCACAGACGGATCTCCATGTAGTCGATGTTGTTGTTTCTGAACACAAATGAAAACACAGACTGAATTTTAAAACTGTACCCTAATTTGCAGATATAAGTTAGACCCAGGAGGTTGTTATCTCAGAATAAAGCCTGACAGGGGTATCGGCAGCAACTGATGTATAAGACTGAAGGGTAAACAACAAAGAATAAATAACTGTCCTGGATGTACTTTATCTTGATTATTACATGGCTCCTGGCCAGAAAACATAAATATTAGACAAAAATCTATTTTCTGAGCCATAATAGTTTATTAATTCTTTAATTAAACACAAAGCTGACAGATGAAAACAGCTGATAGAGTATACACTAACCTGCGCATTACTCAGACACAAGATGGCGCCAAACAGTCAAAAAGCATGGTGTGACAGACAAGCAGATACATATAAATGTGGATGTAAGTATATGTTTGTGAACATATTCACTGATGATCAAGGTGAAGTTCCTGTATGAGCAACATGTATTTTGAAATATTGCAAAAATTGCACTTTCATATATATTTTTTTAACAATTGGATTCTAAATATGTACATATGTTCAAATATATTAGATATATATTTACACATATGATTATATTTACATATATATGTTTAACGAAGAGAAAAAATTTCTGAACACATTTCTAATCATAATAGATTTAATAACTCATTTCTAATAACTGATTTCTTTTCTCTTTGCAATGATGACAGCACATAATATTTGACTAGATATTCTTCAAGACACTAGTATTCAGCTTAAAGTGACATTTAAAGGCTTAACTAGGTTAATTAGGGTAAAGTTAGGGTAATTAGGCAAGTCATTGTATAACAGTGGTTTGTTCTGGAGACAATCCAAAACTAATATTGCTGAAGGGGGCGAATAATATTGACCTTAAAATGGCTTTAAAACAATTAAAAACTGCTTTTATTCTAGCCGAAATAAAACAAATAAGACTTTCTCTAGAAGAAAAAATATTATAGGAAATAATGCAAATAATTCTGCATGCAGCAAAAAAGTAAATAATGCTCACATGCTGAACTCATACAGCAGTTTCTCGAATATAAGGATGGGTCCTGTAGAGCTGAGGATGATGAGCGGCTGCCCACCAAACATGCAGAAAACAGCACCAGCCAACGCTGTGCCCAGAAAACTCTCCATCACACCCTGAAGAACAAACACACTCATTATAGCCCACAAACACACACAATCCGTAAATTAGCAGTATTCTGTATTTTGTGATTCATGTTTTTATTTTTCCCCATTTATTTATGGTTTTGAGTTGCATTATGGGATCTTGATCTTTCTTTCAACAAACTATTAACCTTGTAAAGTTGTAAAAAGTGACTTTTATTGTCATGTGTAATAGTCTGCAGTGCTATATTGTCTATGTTGGTGTTGTATATTACGCTACAAACACCTTGTAATTAACTGCAGCACATTTTCTGTTATTTTACACACTTATTTCTCTAGATATTATTTCTTATACATTATATTATTATTTTAAACCCCTAAAATGTCAATAAAAGTCACTTTGTTAAACTGTAGAGTTGAATTTTCAACATCAAATGTGGACAGAGCAGAGATCGACATCCCATAATGCAATTCACCACTGCAAATAAACAAAACACACAAAATACGGACACTGTTCATTAACAGATATTTTTTACAGTGAATAGTGAAGCACCTGGTAGTTGTCGGTGGCGTCCCCCAGCAGTCCCCCAAAGGTGATGGCGTTGGTGATGCAGCCCAGGTAGATGAAGAGCACCGCGGACACCGACTGGATGTGGAAACCCTCGTAGAAATCACTGAAAAACCACGGTGCTTTACGCTTGATGTCCAGCCAGAGTCCTCCGCAGAACCTGCTCAAACACACAGAGCGTCAGGTATAAGGGCCTATCATGCAACCGGAGCAATACGGCACGGCGCAAATGATTCTTTGCAATTTTCAGACCGGTGCAGATATTATTTTCACATTTTGCACCACATTGTTTAAATACTCTACAGACAAAAATCAGCAGGTGTAGTGTTGATGTACCGGCCGGTGAACTTCAGCTCTTCTCCCAGCTCATGTGGAGCCGGCATCTCCTCATCTTCTGCAGATGCTGATCCTCCGCCGGCGTTTCCATTCGGCTGCCCGAGCTCATTCAGAGAAAACACGGACTTCCTGCAGAAAACAACACAACACACCCGAGATCAGCAAACATCAAACACTCTCTGAGGGTTAATAAACTGTGTATCTATTGTGTTGTGCTTTTAAAGGGGTCCTATTATGCTTTTTCACTTTTTGAATGTTAAAAATAAACCGATGTTGTCGTTGGTCAGTGTGTGCTTCAAGCTTCTGTCAGTCTATGGAGACTCCTGTCGCTGTTCGTCTGTGCTTCATCTAAAACTCCACATCTATAATCCTCTTAGTCTATGCTGACATTATCTTCAGCAGCTCAAACACTCTAATGGCTAATGGACAGACGGCTGCTTCTCACTCAGGGCTGCTGTTTATGCTAATGAGGGAGAGATGGGCACTAGTGGGTGGGGCTTTCCCTCTCTGATGACACGTACAAAGGGAGAATGTCAATCAAAGTGTTTCTGCAGACTGTTTTTATCAAGTCTGATTAGAACAAACACAATTAATTCATGTTCACCGTTAGAGGCTGGAGATATTCACACACTGCTGACACACAACTAGGTTTAAACCCCTTATAAAAGTGATTTCTGCATAATAGTTGCCGTTTAAGCTACAGACGACATTGTGGAGGAGTTCACTGCTTGACAAGCCCTTGTTTTAAAGATTATTTAAAGATAATCTTAAAAACAAGGAATGATAAAATTTAAAATTACATGAATTTGCAACTTTATAAATGCCTTTAATTTGACTTTATATCAACAAGAAATTTTGCTTGATGAATAAAACAATCAATTTGCTAAAAGTAAAACAGCACTCTGGGCAGTCTCATGAGCATTATCTCACACATGCTGCTCTGGTACCTCATCTCTGCTGAAGGCAGTTTTTTGGGGGGTTCGATGCGGATCTTGGGGTCCCATTCGCCCGGAGGAAGAACTATCACCTCATCCAGAAACTCATCGATCCCGGCGATCAAATCCTCGCGATCTCTGGCTTTATAGGCCACGTCACTGAACAGCTGAAGATGAAAACACACACACAGACACCCACAGAGAAAGAGAGAGGTGGGGTGCGTTATTTATACCTCATTAAAACAATCTCAGTTCCTGGATCTTTAATTCACAATATCTGATCTCTGGCATATTTGGTTCTTCAAACAAATTTGCGAATCAAATCAACTCCATAACTGTCGACCTCAGATTTCATCTTAAACGATTGCCCATCTTCAAAGCTTTTGTGCTGCTGTTTTCTCTTACGTCGTCCACCATGAGCGTGGCCATCGCCCGACCGATCTCATTGTAGGACTTGGTTTTCCCGCTGGGACCGAGAAGCACAAAGAGAAACCTGGAAAACACACCACAACACCAAAATATGCATTATATTTTATCCAAAGCCAGAGTAAAGACAATTTGCTGGGACAAATTACAAAGACTGAAGTATGTAGCACTGAATTCTGTGCATTTTATGGCCGGTGCTAAAATGTGACTTCATTGTAGCTCCGCCCATAACATTATAATAACTACTGTGTATTAAAGGGGACCTATTGTGCAAAAATCACTTTTATAAGAGATTTAAACCCAGTTGTGTGTCAGCAGTGTGTGAATATCTCCAGCCTCTAATGGTGAACATGAATTAATTGTATTTGTTATAATCAGATGTGATAAAAACAGTCTGCAGAAACACTTTGATTGACATTCTCCCTTTGTACGTGTCATCAGAGTGGGAAAGCCCCGCCCACTAGTGACCATTTCTCCCTCATTAGCATAAACAGCCCTGAGTGAGAAGCAGCCGTCCGCCATTAGAGTTCTGAATCTGCCACTAAGCTGACACACAGGCATTTGTAGCTCCGCCCTCTTTTGAAAAGAACACAATCTCATTTAAATTTAAAGCGACAGTCAAAATGCCACAATTAGGATCAAAGCCTAAAAGGGTCAGTTTCAGAGAGTTAGAAAACATTATCTGTGTGCTGTTTTGAGTCTGTCTGGAATGACATGAAGAACCAGAACAAACAGAGACAAACTACATCCAGAAGAACTTTGGCAACATCTGAAAGATGCTTCAAAAAACCGACCTGCAAAACTACCTGAACTATAGGCAAGTTTACCAAGTGTTTTAAATGCAGTGTGGTCATACCAAATGTTGATTTGATTTAGTTAATATAAGTTAATTGATCAATAAAATTTATTAATGCATTATTTTTGAAAGCGTCCTCATTTTACAGCATTTTTACACAAGTGCCAAAAAAATGTTCAACAGTACTGTAGCTTTGCAGGTCTGTTTTTTGAAGCATCTTCGACATGTTCCCAAAGTTTTTCTGGACTGAGTTTGTGTCAGTTTGTTCTGTTTTTCTGATGTCATTCCAGTCATTCTGGCTGTTGGCAGACAATAACCTCACTGTAGAATTACAATTAGGGATGTAACGATTCACCTGACTCACGATTCGATACGATTCACGATACTAATTCTTGATACGATTTAGTCACGGTTTTTTAACAAAATTAGTTGAAACAAATTTAAGGTGAAGAGCTCTTTCATTTTTTTATTAAATGCTGCACATTTTTTTGCAAAATAATATATTTACTGCCATAACCAAATTGCTATTTTAAAAACAAAAAAATAAAAATACAAACTAAAGAAGACTCATTAATATAAACAAACTAAAGCTGTGACTGTGCTGGCATTTGACATTTTTAAAAATAAATATCAGCATATCTGTGTTTTCTGGCATAAGCTGAAGTCTTTGCACATTTACAATGTCCCCTTTCGCTATGAAGACACTGATGCACCATGTGATCTCTGTAGCACTCGTCGGAGCAAGCGGAGCTGCAAATCATCCGGTCTGTGTGGTTTGGCTTATTAATAGTGTTTTGCGTACAGACGTCTGTGACAGTAGCTTTTCACTGTGCTGACGGTTTATGTGCATCATATTCGTTCTTCTGTTAGTGTAAGTAAACATCTTTTCGCAGTTTTTGCACACAGTTTGTGTTTGTCTGGCGCACTTCACCACTGTCATTTTACTCTGCCGCCTCACCTCTTGCTTGCCGCTGATGTGTAGGTAAAGCGAGTTTGCGGCTGTAAACACAGCGCCCCTTCTGTTCAAAACATGTATCGCGATTCGTTCAACATTTCTACCAGTTTGAATCATTACATATTTGAATCAATTTTCAACCAGCTCACGGTGAATCGTTACAGCCCTAATTACAATTAATCACAAAGATAATGTTTGGAAATGTAAATTGATATTTCAAACTGACCTGCTACAGAAAACTATAGAAATAACTGACTTTAAACCTTTTTTTAGGTGAAAATACTAGTGACCTAAGATTATTGCACAGTACTGCATATGATTCAATTTAGATTATATTACAATTTTATCATGTAACTTGTAATCATAAATATCCACCCTATTCTGCTTTCATATGGTTTAAATGTTCACCTGGTTGGCACTGGCACTTCAGTAAGGCCTCCAAGCGTAGCGGCTTGAGCCAGACGAACAAACGCCACAAAGGGCTTGTCTAGGAAATCCACCTCTCCGATGAGCACATTGGATGCCTCTGCATCTCTGGGGATCTTCTTCATGAACTTATTCTTCAGCTGGTGAGAGCAATAACAGTTGAGTCACATATGCCATTTCAGTTTCAATTTATTGATATATATTTAATTCATTCCATCATTTTCCCTCAGCTTAGTCCCCTATTTAACAGAGGTCGCCACAATAGAATGAACCACCTATTTATTTATATATATTTTATATCTATTTATTGCCAAACAACATAATGGTCTGAAATTTCATGGTCAAACCAAAACTGTGAGGTTCAGGGTTTCCTCATGTCACGGCATGTGCTTTTGTCATCATCACATGATTCCTTTGTTCTGTTTTTCCGCCGTTTATCAGTGTTAATTATTTCCACCTGTGTTCTTCTCACCCCTGTTTGTCAATTAGTTAATCGTGTCCTGTGTATTTATGCCACGCACTAGAACATGTGAAATTCTGTCGTAAGGGGCTGCGAAAAGGGGCGGAATTAAACAAGATGATTAGACATTAAAAAAAGCGAGCGACTGGTCCATATTTTTAATTTCTGTACACTGAGGTCATGTTTTGATCTTCAGTTGGTCTCACACAATTACGTGATGCGATTTCGCAGGTCAGAGTTCACAGAGCTTGAACTTTGCAATGCAGCGAACTGCAAAACTTGTCACACAAGCTTGCATTTCCAGTCTGGTGCATTCGCTTGCGTATGAATGGTAGTCTATGGGCTGAAAAATGCAGTGTGACCATGGCTTTATAGTCCAGTTTTGCTTATATAGAAATAAGGGATACCCTTATATGGTTTGTGCAATTGCATTGACTATGTATGTGATCTCGTATGAAAATTCATTTGGCATTTAATTAAATTCAAGTTTATTTGTATAGGGCTTTTTACAATAATTATTGTTTCGCAGCAGCTTTACAAAAGGTGCACATTATTGCATTACAATCAAATTAAGTTATTATACACTCACCGGCCACTTTATTGGGTACACCTTACTAGTAGCTTTTGCCTTCAGAACTGCCTTAATCCTTCGTGGCATAGATTCAACAAGGTGCTGGAAATATTCCTCAGAGATTTTGCTCCATATTGACATGATAGCATCACGCAGTTGCTGCAGATTTGTCGGCTGCACATCCATGATGCCAATCTCCCGTTCCACCACATCCCAAAGGTGCTCTATTGGATTGAGATCTGGTGACTGTGGAGGCCATTTGAGTACAGTGAACTCATTGTCATGTTCAAGAAACTAGAGATGATTGGCGCTTTATGACATGGCGCGTTATCCTGCTGGAAGTAGCCATCAGAAGATGGGTACACTGTGGTCATAAAGGGATGGACATGGTCAGCAACAATACTCAGGTAGGCTGTGGCGTTGACACGATGCTCAATTGGTAGTAATGGGCCCAAAGTGTGCCAAGAAAACATCCCCCACACCATTACACCACCACCACCAGCCTGAACCGCTGATACAAGGCAGGATGGATCCATGCTTTCATGATTTTGATTCCAAATTCTGACCCGACCATCCGAATGTCACAGCAGAAATCGAGACTCATCAGACCAGGCAACATTTCTCCAATCTTCTATTGTCCAATTTTGGTGAGCCTGTGTGAATTGTAACCTCAGTTTCCTGTTCTTAGCTGACAGGAGTGGCACCCGGAGTGGTTTTGCATTTGCGCCCACAGAACTGCCGCTCACTGGATATTTCTATTTTTCGGACCATTCTCTGTAAACCCTAGAGATGGTTGTGCGTGAAAATCCCAGTAGATCAGCAGTTTCTGAAATACTCAGACCAGCCCGTCTGGCAGCAACAACCATGCCACGTTCAAAGTCACTTAAATCCCCTTTCTTCCCCATTCTGATGCTCGCTTTGAACTGCAGCAGATCGTCTTGACCATGTCTACATGCCTAAATGCATTGAGTTGCTGCCATGTGATTGGCTGATTAGAAATTTGCATTAACGAGCAGTTGGACAGGTGTACCTAATAAAGTGGCCAGTGAGTGTATACAGACATAATTAACCTGCAATTTTATAGCATATAGGTGATGTCTATGTGTACATGTTTAACGAAGTGTATGAACCAACACTACATGTACACTTCTGCTACAAATAAATGAATCCTCTCATGACACCAACATCAACTCTATGATCAATCTCTGACGTGTGATGGAAACGTCTCATTTTTTCCAATGGCGGATCGATAAAGTTACGCAAACACACAGCTATGAGGCTTCAGAGAACACGTGGATATGGAGTGGTCTGTGCTTATGCTCAAAATCACTGTTTAATCTTTTAATGCCGCTTTCAGAGTCAACTCACTTTCTGCCACCGATAAACAAGCTGCTTTCTCGTGTCCTAAACCTGTTCGGCCTTTTTTTCAGATCAATTATTTATAACGGTGATGTATTTAGACATGCAGGTCTCTTTCGGACGTTAAATTTCGTGATTAATGCTAAGGCTTTTCTTAAAAATAATGTTGATTTGTTTTGTAATGATGCACCATGTTGAAGTTCATTCAGCTTCATTTCATACTCAACAAATGTCTTTAATGAAATGTATGTTAGCTTGACATATTTTCCACAGAAATAAATGCTACTTGGTTTGATGATGCTAATGCAATAAAATTAATGCTTTTCAATTATATTTTTAAAAAAGTGTTGTTTATTCAATTTAGTTTCAAGGCATCATTTTACTCATTCATTCATTTATTAATTTATTAATTAATTCATTTATTAATTTATTCATTCATTCATTTATTTATGTATTAAGTCACTAATTATTTTGTTCATTTATTCATTTACTTATTTATTTTAAATAAGTAAATTAGTAAATAAATAAATAAAACATGATTTTTAGATTTCCTACCCTCAATACAATTATAGCAAAAATAAGTGTTTTTAATTGCATTGTTTTTTTATAGGTCAGCATAATTTGAATTAACACATCTTATCGTAACTTAAATATTGTTTTACTTATTTTAGTTTAAATTCTTTATCATTTTAATTTTATTCAATTTTAAATGTCATAAATTCTTAACAGTAATAAATCTTAATTAGTTCATCATATTTTTACTTAGAAATAAAGGTTCCAAATCTGTCACTGGGACGGTACCTTTTCAAAAGGTACATTTCTGTTCTTTAGTTATTAATACCTAAAAGGTACAAAAGTGAACCTTAAAAATACAAAAGTGTACCCTAAAGGTACTAAAGTCCATCTGTATGGTACAAAAGTGTACGTTTTGAAAAGGTACCGCCCCAGGTATTTCTGAGAATGAACTTTAAAAGAGTCATCAAATGTTGTCATCAAATAATCTTGAGTTTTTAGATATAGCAACTATTGCAAAACTGACATTTTAGTGGAGAAAAGTCATTATTATTTTCTTTCAAGAGTTCACAGTTAGCTGATGATTGATTATAAAGCGTGTTTGGCATGCTGTCCCGGTAGAGAGCCCTGAGCTCATAAGATCCTCGAGCCCGGGGCTCCCTCCCGTTTGCAAGGCGATAGGAGAGTTTGAGCTAAGGTAGATCTCGAGAACTCCCCTGCTGTAGTAGCTGATGAACAGATAGTGATTGCTCTTAAGAGATAACTACTTACTAGGAGCATGTCTATGGTGCCGATTTGGATTAATCAATTAACTTAACTTGCATGTTTTTGGACGGTGGGAGGAAACCGGGGAACCCGGGGGAAACCCATGTGAGCACGGGGAGAACGTGTAAACTCCACACAGAAACGTCGGCTGGCTTGGTAAGGACTAGAACCAGTGACGTTCTTGCTGTGAGGAAACAGTGCTAACCACTGGACCACCGTGCCACCCAACTAGGAAAGGAGGAGGAGTAGGGGTGAAAGGGGGGATTCTTCAAAACGAAGACGGCTGTTATATGAAATTGTCTGATTGGTGAATCATAAATTGGATAATGCGGGACCAGCTGCAAGCAATCATAAGCACGTGACCCTCTCGTAATTAGTTTATAAACAAACTTCACTAAAAGAATGTAAGTTGCATTACTCTTTCATTGTTTTGATTCTTTCTGTCTTTGACCCATATGTTTGTAAAAATCGCTTGACCAAATTATATGAATTAACTGGTTGATATCTACATGATTTTGACTCCTATTGGCTATAATTTACGGGCTCCTATAGGGTGTAAGTGAAGTGAGCCCTGGATGTCATTTAAGCAGAAAAACTCATTAAAGTAGACTCAGAATTGGGTCACTTTGAAGTCTCGCCCTGCACTAAAGCCCCTCAATCGCCTCTAAATACCTCAGCAAATACTGTATAACAGCTTTATTGTGCATTTCATGTTTTGGTTCATGTTGGTTCATTGATCCACAATAACTCAGCTAAAGAAAACATGTGAGTGACCTAGAGAATTTATACCTAAATAATAGCACTAATATGGCTAATTTATGTATTTCAGTGTGTTCATGTGAAAAAAATTTATTTATATATACACATACACACACACACACACATTTACAAAATGAAAATTAAAAATATAATAAAAAAATAAATATAAACATAAATAAAAAATAAAACAAATTAAATATATAAATAAATGAACAAAAAATATACAATTTATAAAATGTAATTAAATTTAAATAAATAAAAATTACATTGATGTGTTTCAGTGTCCATATGAAAAAAAGTATAAAAATAAATAAATAAATTAATTAAATTAAAAAATATGAATTTACAAAATTAAAATAAATTAAAAATACACAAAACATAAAATAAATATAATCATAAATACAAAACAAATTAATGTATAAATAAATAAATAAAAAACAAAAACTAAATAAATAAATATATAATTGTATATAATGTGAATGAAAATATAAAAATAAATATAATCAAAAAAAATAAATTAATTAATTAAATGTATTAAAAAAATGATAATAATTTAATAAAATGTAATTAAAATTAAATAAATAAAAAACACTGATGCAAAACTCTACCTGGTCACTGCTGGGTGTGACGGAAATATCATTCATACTGCGGCACTGAGAAGGATCTGGAAAGCACAGATGAAACACAATGATTATTCACTGAATCAAACTGTTCATAGAGCTGGAATAAAGTCAAATATCTGATGCACGATTTAACCAAAAATATTACCTTAAAACTAACTTAAACCAATATGAGTAATGAAAGTACCTAATGAAAGGAAATAACTATAAATCTAAAAAAAACATTACAGTGCAACAAAACATGATGATAGCACGGTCAACAATTTGCTAGCCTGACATGTTTAATGTTACGGGTGCAGCGGATAACAACTGATCAATCTTGTGTGTGTGTGTCTAGAGAAAATGACTCATTTGGTTTTCTATGTAAATGCGGTTGACAGACGTGTGTGACCATTAACATCTTCTGCAGCTCCTCACACATGAGTGGAGCTCATTACTGTCAGTTACACAGCAGTGAACCAATCAGAAGAACTCAGAGGAGGGGCAAGAGTTGCTCGCAAGCTTGTAGACATGACAACATGGCAGAACTATTTATGAGCTCTGCATCTCACTTTTTCAGACGCAAAGATGAATTATTTTGTGAATGGCTGCTAAGTTGTTGCACTAGTGTGTTTTTTTTATTATTAACTCCAGTGACGGGCAGCACGGTGGCTCAGTGGTTAGCACTGTGGCCTCACAGCAAGAAAGTCACTGGTTCGAGTCTCGGCTGGGTCAGTTGGCGTTTCTGTGTGGAGTTTGCATGTTCTCCCAGTGTTGGCGTGGGTTTCCTCCGGGTGCTCTGGTTTCCCCCACAGTCCAAACACATGCGCTATAGGGGAATTGATGAACTAAATTGGCCGTAGTGTATGAGTGTGTGTGTGAATGAGTGTGTATGGGTGTTTCCCAGTACTGGGTTGTGGCTGGAAGGTCATCCGCTGTGTAAAACATATGCTGGATAAGTTGGCGGTTCATTCCGCTGTGGCGGTCCCTGATTAATAAAGGGACTAAGCTAAAAAATATATATAATAAAATAAAATGAACGAATGAATCTGGACTGACTGTACTTGTTGTGTGAGCGCATGATCTGAACCGTCACCCCCATACTGTGACAGTTCGGAATGAATACATTTAACGTTACACCCCTAGTATACATGTATTTTTACATGTGGAAATGTGAATTTGTCTGTCTTAGCTCATGTATGACAACATCAGTACCAGTATAATTGAAGTTCTGGATGCTTTTGGGAGAGAGCGGGTTGAGGAGAGGGTTTGGGGTTAAAATAAAAAACATGTGTAATTTCATGTTAGCTTTCATGTGCCGTTTGTTACAGTAATAAAATCAATGACACTAGCTACGTTTCCATCCACCTATTTTTATGGACATTTTGGATATGCGCATAAATATCGGTTGATGGAAACACCAAGATGCGCATAAATTTTGGAAATGCGCATAACAAATGTATGCGCATTAGTGAGCAGGATAAACTTTTCATTCGATAAGAAAAGATGCGCATAAACTGCGATGGAAACACTTTTACCGAACAAACTCCAGTATGCACATTAAAAAAGTCGTGTGATTTTGTTATAAGAGATCATGTGATGATGAAAATGTGTGTAAATGGACAAACCAGCAGGCTGAGCACATTGTAAAGCATCTGAAATGTTGTTTTGGTCATTCTAAAACGCCTTCACCATTTCAGTATTAGTGTTATTATATTATTAATGACCTCCAGAATTGTTAAGAGCGTCTGTGCTCCGCGTCTCATGCCCTCAAATGCCACCATGTGTTATTGTGCGTCAGCATGCTGTCTTCTGAGGGGCAAGACATTTATTAAATGAAGAAAAGATTCACGCAGCTTCTCCGACCGCAGTAAATTCCGTTTTTACTCTTGGTATTTGGCGCCAGTTAATCAGGAAGTGACGAGTTTGTTCTCTTTGACTCGTTGGATGGAAACGCTGCTTTATTCGCACGTCTTTTATGCCATATTCCAGTTTTGCGCATAAATTTAATTGGCATCTTTGGATGGAAACACAGCTAGTAATCTCAGTGTGCACAAAACTTAATATGAAAACTCTTCAGTGTTTAATGTTTTTTTTAATTTCTTAATATTACAGTGTTGCTTATTATTGCAACTTTTAGCCTTTTAGGTAGCTTCTTCAAAGACAAGGAAAAAAAAGGTGTTGTTTTTCTGGCCTAAATTACCCAGATTCCAGAAGCAAATCATAGCGAGCAAGAGCGGAAAACCAAAGTCAAGAGCTTTCTGCTAATCTCTAATCCTCAGAACAATGGCAGAAATGCTGCTCAGCTGCTTGTGCAACTACGACTGCATCAAATAACCATTGGGAAACTTCATGATTCAGTCTTACTGTGGTATTTGTGACATCTGCCCGAAGAGTGGGTGAGGAGAACCAGCTCATTTGCATTTAAAGGCACAGGCACAAAACAGCTACAATTCCCTTTGAAAACCTAGAGTGGGC
>CAIGQV010019871.1:640214-652604 GCA_903798115.1 Danio jaintianensis | reverse complement strand
CTTTAGGGGCCGTTTGCACAACATTTTCAGCCAAAAAAATTGAAACTTTTTATGCGTTTTGCTTGTTAGTGTACACAAAAACTGCATTTTTGGCACTGAAAACACATAAATCTGAAAATGGGTTAAAAAGTGTACATTTTAGGAAACACAGTCTATGTCGTGTTCATGTAAACTCCCAAAAACGAGATTCTTTGAAAATGATGATGTCATGCTTCAACAATGACAACAATGTATGATGAAATTTTTGAAAAATGTAATGTTTACACAACTTTTTTTTCAAAACAATCCACGTTTACACAACGGCTGAAACACTATTGCGTATGCCAGGCCAGTAGTGGGCGCTGTCACCTGTAAATGTAGCTTTTGTTTAGGCCAGCATTTTTACGTCAGACTTAAAATGCATAAATCTGAAAACGGGTTACCAAGTGTATGTTTTTAAAAACGCTGCTGTTGTGTTCGTGTAAACACATGAAAACAAAATTCTTCGAAAATGATGACGTCATGCATATACATAATACGTGTTTAGGGATGTGTAGGTCAAAGGTGCGAGCAAACACATAACAATGACAACAAAAGACCACAATGTATGATGAAATTTTAGAAAAGGGTCATGTTTACACAACATTTTAAATACAATCTGCATTTACACAATGGCTGAAACGCTGCATATGCCAGGCCAGTAGTGGGTGCTATAATCTGTAAATGTAGCTTTAGTTTATGTCAGCATTTTTAAAAGTGAAAACATAAATCTGAAAACAGGTTACAAAGTGTACGTTTTTGAAAACGCAGCCGTTGTCTTGTTTGTAAACACATGAAAATGAAAATTTTTTAAAAATGATGATGTCACGCGTGTACATAACACGTGTTTAGGGATGTGTAGGCTAAAGGTGCGAACAAACACATATCAATGGCAACAAAAGACAACAATGTACGATGAAATTTTTGACATTTTTTTAGTTTAAACGATGTTTTCAAAACAATTCACGCTTACACTATGGCTGAAACGCTATATTGCATATGCCAGGCCAGTAGTGGGCGCTGTCATCTGTAAATGTAGCTTTAGTTTACATTTGTATTTTTGGGACCGAATACGCATAAATCTGAAAAAGTGTTACAAACTGTACATTTGAAAATGCCACCATTGTCGTGTTCATGTAAACACGAGAAAACGAGATTTTTTGAAAACGATGATGTCATGCATGTACATAATATGTGTTTAGAGAGGTGTAGGTTAAAGGTGCGAACAAACACATAACAATGAGAACAAAATGTACAATTACATTTTTTATTAATGTAATGTTTACACGTTTTCAAAACGATCCGTATTTACACAACGGCTGGAATGCTGTACTGCATATGCCAGGCCAGTAGTGGGCACTGTCACCTGTAAACGTAGCTTTAGTTTACACCAGCATTTTTTAGACTGAAAACGCACAAATCTGAAAATGACGGTTGACGATGAAGGTTAAAAGCACAAACAAACACATAAAGGCAACAAAAGATAACAATGTATGATGAAATTTTATATATTAAAATTAACATTTTCAATCAATCCGCATTTACACAATGGCTGAAATGCTATAATGCATATTCCAGGCCAGTAGTGGGCGCTGTTACCTGGAAATGTAGCTTTAGTTTGAGAAAAAGTTAAACCGGTTGATGAAGTAAATTTTTTATTTAAAAAATCAGGTCTGAGTCTACACTTACTTATAGGTGGGCGATATCCATATAGTCATTTCAGCCATCCTTAAACCAACTTATAAACTATCAAAATTTACTTAATTTAAATGTTTTTATTATATAATGAAATAAAATAAGATAAATAAATATTAATGTTTTATTCTTATTTGCTATTCTGTGTATGTGGTAATCTAGGTGCAATAATTCACACAATATCTGCAATTATCAAAAAATTTATTTTACATTGTTGTCTGCTAGAGTTTTTAAGGGGTCGTTAAGGATTTTGAATGTTATAATAAGCGTCTTCTGGAATAAAAGGTGATACACCCTCACAGATCCCAGCAGTCTTTGCAGGAATAGAGAGGTTTTTTCTCAAGCTTTTGTCCATCCGAACTGTCTTTAAAAGCACAGATTGTCTCTGAGACAACAAATCTTGGTAGCACTGGAGTATGAGATAAGAAGCATTGATCAATGGACCCTCTTTAACTGGCTGCTAGATGTATGTGTGTGTGCGTGTGTGTGTGTGTGTGAGAGAGAGAGAGAGAGAGAGAGAGAGAGAGAGAAAGAGAGTGTCCTGCTATTCATCACATTGTGGGCACCAAATGTCCCCACAAGTATAGCAATACCAGTCATTTTTGACCTTGTGGGGACATTTTTTAGGCCCCATGAGGAAAATGGCTCATAAATGTAAAATAAAACGTAAAAATGTAAAAACGCTAAATATTTTCCATGAGGATTGGGTATTGGGCAAGGGTTGTACAGTCTGTGCAATAGAAACATCATAAGGACAACAAAGAGTCCCCATAAAACATGAAAGCAAAATATGTGTATGATGCATGTGATGAAGGACATGCATGTCCCCCCAACAAGGGACAGAAACAGAAGCAGAGACAGAGATGTAAGCCAGACTTCCATCCTAATGTAAAGTAAATCTTTTCAAAGTTTGCAAATATGAATTATGTGGGGCATCATGGTGGCGCAGTGGGTAGCGCTGTCAACTCACAGCAAGAAGGTCACTGGTTCATCACTGGTCAGTTGGCGTTTCTGTGTGGAGTTTGCATGTTCTCCCCGTGTTGGCGTGGGTTTCCTCCGGGTGCTCCGGTTTCCCCCACAGTCCAAACACATGCGCTATAGGGGAATTGATTAACTAAATTGGCCGTAGTGTATGAGTGTGTGTGTGTGAATGAGTGTGTATGTTTCCCAGAACTGAGTTGCAGCTGGAAGGTCATCCGCTGTGTAAAACATATGCTGGATAAGTTGGCGGTTCATTCTGCTGTGGTGACCCCTGATGAATAAAGGGACTAAGCCGAAAAGAAAATGAATGAATGAATTATGTGCATTTCCATCAAGCTATTTAGAGCAGCTGGCTGTAGTATTGGTAACCTAGCAACCAACAGTAAACAAAGCAAGCATAAGGCTGCTAATTTTCCACTTAAGATTAATTATTTGAGCTTGCACAAATGATGCAATCGAACTAAATTCTGCACTTTCACAGCAAATGTGTCATGCATTCTGCGCCATTCACACCGCCTGGCAATAATGGGTCTTTATTTTCATGTTTACAATGACTAAATTTAGCTTTTGGTGTGAACCCAGCACAATGGAGTCAGTGGATGTAATGTTCACTATATTATTTACATTAACCCTAAGTCCAAAACCACTTCAGCTGAGAGTAAAAATGTTTTGCAGAGTTGATCGATTTTATTCAAAATTTGGCATTTCTCAAACAATTCTTAAAATTGCGCATTAAAATTGCATCAAAGGTGCTGGATGTAAATTTTTGACTCTTCTAAAGCATAAAAACACCATAATATGTTTGCAGATATTTAAGAAACATGCTGTGAACATTCTTGTTTATCTGAGAAACAATGCTGAAGTCAGATATTCTGCTTTGAACATGTGTGTTACGTGCTGGAACGTCTGTCTTTGTTTTGGTCCCTTTAACCCGCCCACTGCCACTTCAGCCAATTATATTTCAGCACCGGGTTGCCTTCATGGAAAACAGCATATTTCATTCATTCAGTCAGGAAGGCTCTCAAAGCATGCGTCCATGACTGAAATGTGACCTCCGGTGGACAGTAGCAGACTCCGAAATGAGACACAGATTCAGAGTTCCACATGAGGTTATTAATTAGCAAATAATGTAAATATTATGAGTGTAAACATTAGGTGAGCAGGTTACATTGTAACCCCGTGTCCTAACAACACGCTATGTGAGGAGATTTGCAGTGATAAGCAATTTGGCTGAAACACCACAGAAATTTAAATACAGCCATTCAGAAGCACAGAATAGTGCACTCACTGCACTCCAGCGAAATGGCAAGGTTTATAATCTAATTAATATATATTAAACCTCTTTAACATTATTAAATGTAGATGCTGAATCACTGATATGTGTTGGCTTTAAGTCTAAAGTTCAATCTAAAACGGTTTATTTTATTTTCCAGATCTGAGGTGAACTATCTGCTGCTGCTTTCAGTAGTACGGCAATAAATGTCATGTAAAATGGCATTCAAACTCACATTATTAGCATTTAACACTGAATATAGCACATGAGCTGTACCTAAGCTGATGATTGTCAGTTTTCTGTTGCTCACCTGTAATAGAAGCCACTTCTAGTATATAAATTTGAGGTGTTGGTTAGAAACAAAAACTCCTTTTAATATGGTGAAAATTCTTTCTATTGGATGCCGTTGCTTTTATTTAGAACATGATTTAAATCAGCCTTTAGGCTCGATAGTCAAACTCGTTTCTGTTGGTCCTCAATTTGGCAACCTGCACTTGCATCTGTTTTGATCCAGGAATGCAATACCTAGTTCAACCACTGGGTGTCAAACTTACATACTGCACCTTTAAATGTTTTCATTTGCAGACAGTAATATATAAGATTTTGCTTTTGTTTTCTGGCAAGCATGTCGATTTTGTGTGATTGTCTGGTTTCATTTTATGTGATATGAAACATGTAAGAAGCATTTTCCTAAATTAATAATCATGTGGACAATATTAATTTACTTGAAAAGTAGTAAAGCCTCATTTGGCTCATGCAAAAAAGGCATGTCTGTAGGACACGTTCAGTCAAAACAACAAATGAACAAGGCATTCACGCTGCTTTTTTTCTTGTCAAACTAGGACTCGTATTGTTTTGGAGAATGCATGAACTGCTCCTGTGTAGTTTCCTCTCCTGTCTTTATAGATAAGCCTTCACTAATTACCATGTTGAATCCAAAAGCAGAGCGTCTGAATCCTGTGAGCATTCACAGTTCACGTTTCCAAAGTTTTCCAGCGGTTATTTTTACATAGCAGCTAATGCGAGAAAACACGCGAGACTCTGATGTGCTGGTGTGTGGCATCTTTTTATGTGCTCAAAATTAGGGTATAAGATTCTGACGGTATGATAACCTTGGATAACAATATCACGGTATTGTGGTCACTGCTCTAAAATATGCTCTTTTTAAATGTCTGGCTAAAAAACAACAACTTTCCCCCCCCATTGAACACAATATATTTTATTTTGAGAAACATTTCAAATATTTTGGAGCAGTAAACATGTCAGGCTAAATAATTAAACTAAACCATTGACTTCTGCTGTCTTCATTAGTTTCAGAAACACATCTTGAAAATGCATCTTTGGAGATCTTTCTTTTCTGTGGATGTAAAGTAAAGCCACTGCACTGTTCAGCTCTACAGATGCCCTTCCAGCCGCAACCCAGTACTGGGAAACACCCATACACACTCATTCACACACACTCATACACTTCGACCAATTTAGTTCATCAATTCCCCTTTAGCGCATGTGTTTGGACTGTGGGGGAAACCGAAGCACCCGGAGGAAACCCACGCCAACATGGGGAGAATATGCAAACTCCACACAGAAACACCAACCGACCCAACCGAGGCTCAAACCAGCGACCTTCTTGCTGTGAGGCCACAGCGCTAACCACTGAGCCACCGCGCCGCCCCTACAGTTCCACATAACACTTTTTTTTATTTACGTTTTTTGGGGAGTCTAACATTATTCAAGTACAGAAACGTAACAAATGTAAAATATCATGGCCATCATCGTATAAATAATAATATCTTTAATCTTTCAATCTTTAATTAAAATGTTAATCTGACTATTGCAGATACATACATTGCGATATCGATATATTGTTCAGCCCTAATATACAGTAGGAACGGTATAGCAGAAAATTTGAACGGTTTTAAAACCTTGACTTTTCCAAACCGCGGTAAACCTTGAAACCGGTTAGCATCCCATGCCTACTCAAAATATGTCTCGACAACTTTGGGTCTATTTTATTCTTGGGTTTCTTGTCTTGTTCTCCTGTTTTTGGCTGCGTCTCTAATTCTCCATCTCTTTCTCACAGGTATTATGTGTGTGTGGTTGTGCTCATCTATTTTCTGCCTTTGCTGGTCATGGGTTGTGCTTACCTGGTGGTGGGATGTTTTCTGTGGGCGAGCGAGATTCCCGGAGACTCTTCAGACCGATATCGAGAGCAGCTGATCGCCAAACGCAAGGTCTGTGAAGTCACTCCTATAATAGAAAAATGGCACACCTTGTTGAATATATTAGCTTAAATTAATTTATACTACAGTTTTGTTGAATGCTTTATTCTAATTGGCTGATGAGCACTCTAAGGTGTGCTGTTGTTTTCAGATAAGTGCACAGATAAAGTAGTTCTGGCAGGTTTTAAACGCATTACAGCTCCATATCACTGCGCTGAATGATTTCAGTTATTTCACAGCTAGATGCTAATGGTCTAATCTGATTCAATAATCTATGCTAAGCTAAGCTAAAAGTGCTCCGGTCAGAACTGGTTATATTTCTGTTGAATGCTCGATTCTGATTGGCTGATGAAGGTTAATTCTGAGGTGTACCATTATTTTCAGATAAACGCAGTTAAAGTAGTTCCGGCAGGTTTTGAGCTCATTACAGCTCCATATCACTACGCTAAATGAAATGAGTTACTTTACAGATACAACTGTCAAAAATCACATCAAAACAATGTGAGAAACTAGTCCTACACACAGGAGCAGTTCAACAAGTGTCTGAAAATACAACATCTGAACACTGGAGCGGCTGTGGAGACCAAAGAAAAAGCAGTATAATTGTTGACAAGCCATTGAATTGTTTGCAAATAACGCACATCCACACCATCTCGGTTGTGCATTGTTTTCTAATAAATCAATGGCCCATCATCAATTATTCCTTACAGAAACCAAGTAAAACATGCCCAATAAAACTTCTTAAAGAGATAGTTCACCCAAAAACAAAGGTTTACTCACTATTTACTCACCTTCATATACATCCAAGCATTTATGTGCATCTTTTCTTTTTATGCAAAAGAAGACATGTAGAACCAGTAACTATTGACATCCGTAGTAGGGAAAAACTAATTTTAAGGAAGTCAATGGACAACAAAATATTTTTCAACAATATCTTCATTTGTGTTTAAAGATGAGCAAAGGCTTTACAGGTTTGGAATGATGCAAGTATTTAATGACATAATTTTTATTTTTCGGTGAACGATCCCTTTAATAGAAGATGAAACGGCGCTAAAACTCTAAAAATCAAGAAGCATTTTCTAGACACATTAAACATATTGGGCCCTATCATACTCTGGCGCAATAAGGCGCAAGACGTGTTTGGCACAATTTGTAGCTATTTCAGACCAGCGCAACCCTAATTTTTAGGTTTTGTGCCACGTTCTTCAAATAGCAAATGCATTTGCGCCACTTTGTGGACTCATGGGTGTGCTGGTCTATAAAGCAGGTGTGTTAAGGCGCAATCTGCATTTGTATAATGTTATTATTATTATTATTATCATCAGTATTATTTATTATATGCATATTTATATGTGTTTTTAATAAAAAACAGTGTAGATTTGTCCACCTGTGGGGTTTTGGAGACGTCTGCATCACCATATGGGGCAGAAGAACAGGACGTGTGTTTGGATGTAACTCAGTTTTTTGAGCACACTTCATTATTATTGTTCATTTATTCCTTTGCTGGAGATTAGAGCTGAATTTAGAAATAGTTTTGAAACAAATCATTGTGCTTAACAAAGGGAATTAAATATGTAGGCTAATGGATGTCTTCAGTGGAGTGCGTACAACACTTTTTTCTCACTCCACCACAGTAAAGGAGTAAAGTAAAGAGTAAAAGTACAGTAAAGAGAAAGTAAAGAGGCTGGTTCTTTATCCTCGCGCTGCAGATGCTCTGTTTAACTGTTTTCTCGCTAGTGAAGTGTTCAGTTTTTACACTTACAAAGTCCACTTAAAGGGAATGGGAGATGAGACTCTGATTGGTTTAATGCAGGTTATGCTCAAAACACACCCAGAACTCATTAAGAGAATAAGCACAACCCTAATAGACCATACGCCGGGTGCAGAGCGTATTTATCCGTCCTTAAAATAGCAAAAGTGGATTCAGACATGGCCTTAATGCTTTTGCGTCATGAGCTTTAGACTTTGCGCCTAGATTGTTAAAATAGAGCCCATAATCTTGTTTTAAGAATTTTTTTTTACAAATTAAGTGAGTTTTTCCTTAAAACAAGCAAAATAATCTGCCAACGGAGGAAATAAAATAATCTTATGTCAAAAGGAAAAACTAGATTTATTTCTATTTATTACTGTGATTAACTCAATTTCTCACTTAATCTCAAAAACTTCTCAAAACAAGAAAATAGTTTTTGCTTATCTAGAAAATACTTCTTGATTTAAGAATTTTAGATATTTGGACTAGAAACAAGACAAAAACTCTAAGTAAGAAAAGCAAAGTGATAAATTTAGGACTGACGCCCCTTATATTTAAGATTTTCTCCTAAATCTGCAAGTTACAAGCTGCTTTTGGCCTTTAGATGTTTTGTTAACACACCCCCAGGTTTTTAACTTCAGATACTATCTTCTGTAGGTGGTGAAGATGATGATTGTGGTAGTGTGCACCTTCGCCGTCTGCTGGCTCCCTTATCATGTCTACTTCCTAGTGCACCAGTTTCTTCCTCACTTGTTTGAGGAACGCTACATCCAGCAGGTCTACTTAGGAATAATGTGGCTTGCTATGAGCTCCACCATGTACAATCCCATCATCTACTGTCTGCTCAATGACAGGTAAGAGATGTAAATATTCTCAAATCAAAATTATTCAGATATTTTTTCAATTCAACTCAAGCATATTTGTGTAGCGCTTTTCAGGATAATTATTTGCTTTTAAAGGGGTGGTCCACTACAATATATTTTAAACTTCAGTTGATGTGTAATGTTGCTGTGTGGACATAAACAACATCTCTGAATGTAAGATGCTCAAAGTTTAATGCAAAGGGAGACATTGGCTTTTACAGAGTTAGCTTAGCAAAGCCTACAGCGAACGAATTTGGGGACTACAAAAAAATACATCAGGGCTAATGAGATCACAAACGTTCCAGGTTACGCACATTCACTGCGCATACACCTCGCGCAGTAAAGGGGCGTGGCCACAGACGCGTTAGTAGAGAAAGGAAAATGCCATCCAAACGCTGCTATTTCCATGGATCTTGTTCTGTTTCACTATTTGGCCTTCCAAGGGACGTGACACAAAGAGAGAAGTGGTTAAAATTCATTTTTAATTATGTTCCAGAATATTATAAAAAAGATATAGCTCTCTGTGCAAAGCATTTGACAAAGGACAGCTTCCACAATTGGTCGCAGTTAAGTGCTGGATTCAGCCAAAAACTTCTCCTCAAAGAAGAAGCAGTACCTATGACAAAAGAAGAAGCTGTGGATTGTGAGCCACAACCTGTAAGTACTTCTTTTTGTTAAAATTGATATCTAACATGCATAGTTTCTAGCGTTCATTGTAGGCTATTTTGGGGGGGGGATGGGCTGCGGGTGTATGTGATGTTAATAACTGTACAATTTTTTCGGCCGGTGTTCCGGATAATTCAGTTCCCCCTGTTCCCCCTTCACAGCGCATGCGCAAATTCAGTACCTAAATCATGACATCATGATTTCGTTCTGCGTACTGAATCGGCTCATGGTGGCTTTCAAACTATTCAAAGCCTTGTCGGAAAAAAATAAACGATAATCCATTCCACAATTACCCGTGTTTTTCATTATTTTAGAGAACTCACGATGATGTTTTAAATGGCATATTTACGTAAACTTTCTCACTTCTATGGAGAACACATTTACACTGAAAATCTGGGGAACAGATTTTTTCCAGAGACTGAGAAAATTGGTTTCCCTCTATATATTACTTTTTTAGGATTTAAAGTACAATACAGCAATGCTGGTGATATTGCTTATGTTGTAATTATGTCTAACTTCTTTCATTTACAGAACACTTTATACATATATATAAAAATAAAACAATTTGTCCTTTAAGTATAAAACTATTCACAATTATTGTTTATTTTAACTTAATTTAATAAAAAAATGTGTCCATTAATTAAAAGTTGGTAGTCCTTTAAAAACCACTAAATAGCTTAAATGATGTATCATTAGAAATAAACAAAAGCATGCATCTGATTATGTCCAGCAAGCACCTGACAGTCTTCAACCCATCAAGATTTTTTGTCTATAAAATGCATTTGAATTCTAACACTTTGACTCAGTGTCCTTCAACACATTCTTCTGATGTACTGAAGTAGGCTAATTTGCAATACTTTCTCCTGTCATCTAGAAGTTAGGCCACAGGTAAGTGTCAGCTTCTTTAATCATTAAATAGTGCTAGTATAAGCAGTGTAAATAAAATTAAATTATGGTTTTATTTCCAGAATGGACCCAACTCAGTTCGACATTATAATAAATTATAAATGTCAAGGTATGTATCCTCCTGGCATCACAAAAGTGGAAAAATGTCATTCGACGGCGTGCACAACAATATGTTGTCCAGGGTAAGACTCTGTACAGTTCATTGTTTATGCTCATCATTACTGTGCTTAAATATATTGGGCTGGGGACACTTACTGGTACACTTAAAAAAAAATCAATAGGGTATATTATGCATGTGTGGTTTTTTTTATTTATTTATTTTTTAAACTACATTTGTTTGTGATAGACGGAGTGCTGTTTTATATCCGCCATAAGGGCACTGCAAAGCAGCTTGAAGTAAAAGTCGTGAAAGGTCCTGCAGAAGCAGATGGCATTTTCAAATAATTTCATGCCAGTGAGGCCGAAGGTCACAGTGGCAA
This sequence comes from Danio jaintianensis, assembly GCA_903798115.1. NCBI lineage: Eukaryota > Metazoa > Chordata > Actinopteri > Cypriniformes > Danionidae > Danio > Danio jaintianensis. Next base: position 641,754 of record CAIGQV010019871.1, on the reverse strand, counting down.
AGAAAAAACCACTCAAGCAGATTTCCAGCAGGTACTACTGGCCTGGAATGAGTGTTGACATCGAGAAGTGGGTATGTTTTGCTGATAATCTTCACAATGAAATTTAATATATAACCATGGTAGTTTCTACAAAAAGCAATGGAATAATTAAGTTCAGTTATGCTCTCTGTAGATCAAACAGAGTTCTGCCTGCCAGGTCAATAGACCCATCAAGCTCCAGGAGGAGTACACTCCAATAGTTGTATATATTATATTATATTATTCTGTGTACTTTTTATTTTATTTTTATTTTTAATTCTGTGTAGGTGAATGAACCGTGGGAATTGGTTGGGATGGATTTGATTGGGAACCTGTCAATGACCTCTAAAGGGCACCAATACATCTGTGTACTGATTGACTACTTCACAAAATGGGTGGAAGCATATCCCCTTACTTCAAAATCCGCAGTGGAGGTCTCCTGGTGCATTGTCAAAACCTTTTAAAGATTTGGCGCACCAGTGAGAATCCTTACAGATCAAGGAAGGGAATATGTCAATCAGGTACGATGGTAAATTGCTCAGCATTTAAACATTTTAGTACTGTTATGCTTATACCAATAAAGAATTTGTTTTCTCCAGATCAACAAAGAAATTTGTAAGTTGTTTGGCATTGAGAGGAGTCTTTGTTCCCCATACCATCCACAAACCAATGGGTTAGTGGAGAAAATGAATGGCACAATACAGAGGTAAGATTATTTGTGTCCATGCCAGTCAAGCATGGTTGTGACTTGACAATTATTTCAAGTGGTACACAAAGTTTATTTATTTACCCCCAAGTGCTCTTGGAAAACGGTGTCTTGAAAAACCACAGACATGGGACCAGTATCTCGATGCTATACTCTTTAACATCAGGACCAAAAAACAGCTAACCACTCAGTTCTCCCCGTTCCGATTGATGTTTGGAAGGGAGGCACGGTATTTTTCACAGGTTCCTGTATCTTTTGGTGTAAGTTTATTCACAAATTTGTTTGCTTTTTTGTATTTATATTTACGTCTTCATTATTGCTTGTATGTTTTGTCATCTAGGTCAATGATACTGTGGAAAATGTCCTGCAGGCTGAGATAGTTATGCCTGCCATACAGCTGCAGGACCAAGTATTTGAGGCTGTAAAAAAAAAACCCATGCAAGCCTCAAGAGAAAAAGTGAAAGCCAAGAAGAGAACCTCGGGAGCTGTTGTGCACACTTTTGTTATTGGGAAAAGAGTGCTAAGAAAAAACGTGAGAAGTCAGCAGAGGAAAGGGGGGAAATTGGATTCTGATTTTTTTTTTTTTGGGGCAATTCACAATACTGAAATTGGAGGGGAAAAGTGCCCATTTAATTAACGACAAGGGTGTGGAATTTCCCAAAATTAATTTGGATCATTTAGTACCCTTTATAAAAGAAGAACCCAGAATTCCACAAAAGAAAAAGAGGCTTAACATAACACTGTCTCCAGCCCCTTGCACAGCACTTCATCCCATTGCAGCTTCTCCAGCCCTTTGCACAAGCCCTTTAGATTTGA
>CAIGQV010019871.1:625697-636544 GCA_903798115.1 Danio jaintianensis | reverse complement strand
GCTAGTGTTTAACAGCAGACGGCGCTCTAGGCTATTTTTAACAGCAGTAAGTGCTCTAGGCTAGTGTTTAACAGTAGATGGTGCTCTAGGTTTGTCATATTGACTTTTGTCACAAGATTCATATAAACAGCTCTTTATTAATTGATTATTTTAAGTGGTGCAGAATCAATTTCTCAAATGATTTTTATTTTAAATTGTAATACTAGTCTACCTGTGCAGGTTTCGAGCGGGATTCCAGCAGGCATTCTCCTGGTGTCCATGCGTCCCTCAAGGCTCATATGAAGGTCTGGAGCTCAAGTCCACTCGATATCTTCAGACACAGGCCAGCATCTTCAGGGCCAGCCGAATGGAGACCACAGTATCCACAGTGATGCCGACTATGGACGGAGAACTTCCAGAAAATCCAAACCGAAGCTCCATAGATCTCACGTCCAATGGTTCTTCTAGAAGTGCCTCAAAAACCGTATCCGAGTCCTCCTTCTATTCCAGTAACAATGTAGCTTAGAAAGGAACGTATTTTTAGTATTAATTAAAATAAAGTTTTTTAGATGTTAGTTTGAGTCTGTTTGTTTTAAGGATATTAATTAGCTAGCGTCTCCAAAACAAAATTCACGTTTAGAAAATATAAACCTGATATAAACATCTAAAGCTTGCCTTTAGTCATGTCCGCCTAAATATATTTTTTTCACATCACCTCATACTTCATCTTCTCATTAAATCTTCCGACCAATCAAATGCTCTCTAGTGTCCGGCATGCCCCGACATTCTTATTGGCTGTTCATTTGACGTGCTTAAGCTCAACCTCTCTCTCTGGCAGAGCTGTGAGAAAAACAACATGCTATTGGCTGTTTTTTTAAAAGGGGAGGAGCTACTATATATCTCGCCCTCTTTTTATTTTTCAGTTGAGATTACGTCAAAAAATGCACATTTCAAAGCGCTTCACGGGATCTTTTAGGCCTGTTCACAGCAAGCATAAATGGTTCACAGTGTTAAAGAATAGCATCAAGTACAGCGATAAAGATACAGAGGAACCATATCGTCACTTTCAGAAGGATTTTTTTAACCAGCTGATGAATGATAAAACACTGACAGCCAATCAGAATCCAGTGAAAATTAAAGCGCAATTTAAAGATACAGACGACACTGTGGAGATTGTGAGAGATTAGTCAAGGTCTTAAAAACACATTAAAATGAAAATTGTTCACACTATTAGAACCTATTAGATTAGGTCATGTTATATTAGTCCCAACATGACACTGCAGATCCTGCGATGTGACTATTGCAGATGTGCACATTGCAATACACTACCTGACAAAAGTCTTGTGGTGGATCCCAGTTGTAAGAGCAACAAATAATAACTTGACTTCTAGTTGATCATTTGGAAAAGTGTCAGAAGGTGGATTTTTCCCATGAATCATCTGTTGAACTGCATCCCAATCATCACAAATACTGCAGAAGACCTACTGGAACCCGCATGGACCCAAGATTCTCACAGAAATCTGTCAAGTTTGGTGAAGGAAAAGTCATAGTTTGGGATTATGGGGGTATGGGGGCGTACGAGAGATCTGCAGAGTGGATGGCAACATCAACAGCCTGAGGTATCAAGACATTTGTGCTGCCCATTACATTACAAACCACAGGAGAGGGCAAATTCTTCAGCAGGATAGCGCTCCTTCTCATACTTCAGCCTCCACATCAAAGCTCCTGAAAGCAAAGAAGGTCAAGGTGCTCCAGGATTGGCCAGCCCAGTCACCAGACATGAACATTATTGAGCATGTCTGTGGTAAGATGGAGGAGGAGGCATTGAAGATGAATCCAAAGAATCTTGATGAACTCTGGGAGTCCTGCAAGAACGCTTTCTTTGCCATTCCAGATGACTTTATTAATCAGTGATTGGAGTCATTGCAGAGATGTATGGATGCAGTCCTCCAAGCTCATGGAGTCAGACACAATATTCATTCTTCTTCCACTGCACCATCACTTTATATTCTATACTGGACATTATTTCTGTTCAGTGACAAGACTTTTGTCTAAGCAAAGTCAGACCTTACTGTCCTAATTAAATCATTCAAAATCAGGGCATGATCATATTTTATTTTGGGACAATAATGTTCAACTAGAAGTCAAGTTATTATTTGTTGATCCTAAAACTTGTGTCATGTCATGTTTTATTGTGTATTTTTTTTTTTTTACTGTGCATCTCCTCTGGGTCAAATAGACCTGAATGTGTTATGATTTAGAAACCAATGAATGTATTCTCCTACAGTTTAATGATACGGTATAGGCTGTATTGATTATCAGACACTCACTGCTGAAAACAATTCCTCAACGTGCGTCTCTTTTCTATTCATCGCAAGCCTTCAAAAGCAATTCCAGCATGTGAATCAGTTTTCAGAAACTCACCTTTGCAGACTCCAGGGTCAAGCCGTTTACATCTTAGCATATTTACATAAATATCTGCTTTTAATTGGAGACTACAGTATTATCACAACAATACTGGATGAGCAGAGCTGGGTGGATTACTTATGAATTATTATTAGTAACAGATTATAAATTACATAAAATTTGTAGTCTCTTAGATTACACATTTATAGTGTATATTAATGGTAAAGTTTCAAAAAATAATAGCTAATGTTTTGATAACTGAATGGTAATGTTTTCATAACGGAACGGTAAAGGTGCAGTATGCAAGTCTGACACCCAGTGGTTGAACTAGGTATTGCACTCCTGGTTCAAAACACATTTTCACTCCACTGGTGTAAACAGCCCAATTGCTCATCACTGCGTATCTCGTGATGTAGCATGTTGTTAGGACACGGAGTTACAATGTAACCTGTTAACCTAATGTTTACGCTCATAATATTTATATTATTTGCTAATTAATAACCTCATGTGGAACTCTGAATCTGCGTCTCATTTCAGAGTCTGTTACTGTCCACCGGAGGTCACATTTCGGTCACGGAAGCATGCTTTGAGAGCCTTCATGACTGAATGAATGAAATACACTGTTTTCCAGCAAGGCAACCCGGGGTGCTGAAATATAATTGGCTGAAGTGGCATTGGGCGGGTTAAAGGGACCAAAACAAAGACAGCCGTTCAGGCACGTTCAAAGCAGAATATCTGACTTCAGCATTGTTTCTCAGATAAACAAGAATGTTCACTCAGCATGTTTCTGAATATCTGCAAACATATTATGGTGTTTTTATGTTTTAGAAGAGTCAAAAAGTTACATCCAGCACCTTTAAGGTTTTTGATATGGGTTGTTTTCTATCAGATTTCTACACAGTCTTCAGCCTCTGGTTTTTCTTTCTCTTTTTTTCTAACGAGCAGCAGGTGACGTGTGAAATTGAGTTTTCATTTCCCTGCCATCAATTCTGACCGCTCACATTGGGTCGGACACCGGGGAGATGCACAGAGCCGGACCACAAATAAACAAATAAAATCATTCACACAATCAAAACAGCATATGACCACTCCAGAAAATCCCTGAATGATTGTGGCAGCATGACAAATGATCAGCTTCTGATCCCATAACCTAAAACACTCACAGTCTAACAGAGATACTTCTGATTTTAGCTTTGTTTTTATATTTTTGTGCCACTTGTGTGTCCTTGAGAACATTTTAGCCACACTTTTCAATAAGGTTTTATTAGTTGATGTATTTACTAACATGAACTAATAATGAACAATACATGTACAGCATTTATTAATCATAATTCAATATTTACTAATGCATTATTAACATCTAAGGTCATGCTTGTTAACATTAGTTAATGCACTGAGTTAACAAACTAACAATGATTACTGTATTTTGGTTTTGGTTAAATAATGTTAACAAATGTGAATAAACACTGTAATAACTGTATTGTTCATTGTTCATGTTAGTAAATACATTAACTTTTGTCTTTTTATTGTCTTTTATTTTATTGTTTTTTCTTATAATCTTATAATTATAATCCATTAACATCATTCAGAATTAAACTTTGTATTTATATAATATGGGTGTGTGTTGTGTATATTTATTTTATGTAAGACAAATTTATTAAATTAATAATTATAATAATCATGTATTATTTTAATTTGATTTGTTTCCTAAGTGCTGATTTTTTTCAACATGTTTTTAAACAATCATTTTAATAATTAATTTCTAATAATAATTTTCATTTTTCATTGATGGCAGTATGTAAAAAAACATTGTTTTAGCAACTTTTTTTTAAACTGTTGCAAATATTAATAATAAAATCATAAAAAATATATAATATATAAATATATATATAATGCTGTTACAGCAGCAGAAAGGCACATTATTCATTTTCCTTCATCCTTCATCATGGGTGTACTGGGAAACACCCAACACACACATACACTACGGCCAATTTAGTGCATCAATTCCCCTATAGCGCATGTGTTTGGACTGTGGGGGAAACCGGAGCACCCGGAGGAAACCCACGCCAACACGGGGAGAACATGCAAACTCCACACAGAAACACCAACTGACCCAGCCGGGACTCAAACCAGCGACCTTCTTGCTGTGAGGCCACAGTGCTACCCACTGAGCCACCGTGTTGAAAGGCACATTATATTTCAGACAAAAGATACTGTAGTTTGGCACAGAATAAATGGCAAAATACAAGAACTGCTTTTACTCTGCACACATAATAAAAGTCTCCAGTATCTTGACCTCTGGAGGACCCTAGATGTGCTCGACTGCACATTTCAATTGCATCGCAGTGAATCTCTGTCTAAGTGATGGGACACGATGCAAAAGTCATAAGTCAGATTGTGAGAAAGGCATGACTCTCTTAAAGACTGAAATGGCCTGTAAATGTGCATCTGCGTCTGTCAGGAGATTATTTACAGACCTGAGCAAAGGTCACTTATAACGAGACACTTTACTAATTGAACACCGTGATGCATTGAAACTATTTCATTTGTGACACTCCACCCAGCAGAGTGTCCTTCTGTATACTGTAAACTAAAATTATATGATCGGTTAGTCCTGACACAAAGCCAAAACTGCTTTTCTTACTATGAGTTTTTCTTACTTTATGAGTTTTTGTCTTGTTTCTAGTCCAAACATCTAAAAATCCTAAATCAAGAAGCATTTTCTAGACAAGCAACAAAAAAAAAAGAAAAAAGTCAAAATGAAGTGTTTTTCCTTAAAACAAGCTAAATAATCAAATTTTTGCATTTAAATACAATTATTTAGCTTGTTTTAGGGAAAAACTCACTTCATTTTGACTCATTATTTATGGAAACACAAAAATAGTTTTTGCTCGTCTAGAAAATGCTTCTTGATTTCAGAATTGTTTGATATTTGGACTAGAAACAAGATGAAAACTCAAAGTTAGAAAAGCTGTTTTTGCAGTTTGATGTGTTTTTACTGTATATTAATAATTTTACTTGTGTAGTTGCCTGGTTTTCAAGGAATGCCTGCCTTTGACATTGTTAAATTTGGTGTTTTTATGCAAACCAAAAGATGGATTGCTTTGTGTGCAATAGTATGTTCATTGTTTCAATATTTTATATGCACAAATTTGCTCAATTTTTTCCTCATCTTACAGCATTTAAAAATACATTTTAGAATTGTATTTAAATCCAAAAAGCATTTAAAACTTACAATTTATCCTATAAAATGTCATTTTATTTGCCTTAAAACTGAATAACTTGAATAATAACACAAATTATAAGTTCTCTGCGGCACGGTGGCTCAGTGGTTAGCACTGTCGCCTCACAGGACGAAGGTCGCTGGTTCGAGTCCCGGCTGGGTCAGTTGGCGTTTCTGTGTGGAGTTTGCATGTTCTCCCCGTGTTGGTGTGGCTTTCCTCCGGGTGCTCCGGTTTCCCCCACAGTCCAAACACAAATGAAAAGGAAAGAAAAATGAATGAATGAATGAATCAACAACCATTAGTAACATGTTCAGTATCACATTTAAGCATTTTGCATTATTTTACATTAACAATGGATTCTACATTTGTCGTGTATCACTCTAGTTTAAGAAAAATTAACGACAAAAAAAAAACTTGTACCCACAATTCTGGAATGAGTAGCATATACTGTACTTTTTGGTCATCTATATCCTCAGCGATAATATTTTCAACAATCTGTTTCTGATGATGATTTATGAGCTTTCTGCACAATTTGAGTTGTTCAGATGTTTTGCAGTGAGAAATTGCTTATCGATGGAAACAATAAAAACAGTGAGCTGAATGATAATGCAGCAGGTCAAGGTCTGTTCATTGATCTGCATTTTCCACCTGTGCACATGCTGGTGATGATATACTGTCACTGTATGCATGACCTCGCTGTAAGGTTAAAGGTTAAACAGTAATGCTATCTGAAACAGAAATGCTATCAAAATTCATGGAGAAAATAAACATTTTCCTAAAGCAGATGAAAATAATTAACAACTGATTAAAAAACACTGCTAATTTTACTGACAGCCGTTCTTGACTTTTCCTAAAGTCCACATGAACTCTTTATGTTTATGTTGCTAGCTGTTTCCCAGTGATGGGTTGCAGCTGGAAGGGCATCCGCTGCGCAAAACATATGCTGGATAAGTTGGCGGTTCATTCCGCTGTGGTGACCCCGGATTAATAAAGGGACTAAGCCTAAAAGAAAATGAATGAATGAATGAATGAATGTTGCTAGCTAACAATTGTAAGTCGTAAAATGAACAATTAATTAACAAATAAATTAATTAAATAATTGTTTATGATAATCAGCTGATTTTAGTCTTTAGTAATCTTTAATCAAACCTGACTAAAGATAATTATTTACTCAAAGTTGGGTTTGTCCATATTTGACCCAATGTACAAACAAATAGTACAAACAAGACAATCAGACAAACAAACAAACAAACCATCCCCAAGCGCTGCAAATTAAATACAAATTTACAAATGTGAGTTTAAAATAATAGTAAAAATAATAACAACAACAAAAAAAGAAGTAAATAATCAAAATGAAACAAAAGAAAATAAGCCAGAACAGAAAAAATTTCAGAGTTTATGTAAAAAGGATTGGAGAGGTTCCCAAAGTCTCCTGAATTTTCCTGTTTGTGGTTGATAGGTAGGTTAATTTTTCCAAAGGGAGAAAGACTGACAACTGAGAAATCCACATGGAAATAGTTGGAATTTGAGAAGTAGACCATTTTAATAATATACATTTCTTAGCCAGAAATGTAAGAGTTGTAAACAGAGGTTTGAGCTCCGAGTCAAAAAGGTCTTCAGGAATGTCATTCAACAAAAAAAGTGAGGGGGAGAAAATAAAACGTTTTCCAATTATCTCCTGGATTGCAGAATGAACCCCTTTCCAGAATGGTTGGATGTGAACACAGGACCAAAATACATAAAAAAAATTGGTGCCCTTACAAGTTTTGCACTTAAAACAGAGGTCGGAATAGGCTGGGAACATTTTATGCAGATGAACAGGTGTCAAATAAATTCTTTTGTTCATGTATGGAAATTGAGGTGCATTTTGGAAAAGTACCAACACAGATCGTGGACCAATCTTCAGGATTAAACACTCCTAGGTCCCGTTCCCATAGTGGTTTCAAGGAATCATAAACTGAGGAATCAGAGTAAACTAATAAGGCATAGAATTTAGAAATAAGCCCTTTAAAAGAACTTACTGACAGCATGGTTTCTTCCAGTTCCGATAATTTAAAACGAAATTGGTTTTGCTTCAATAGGGACTCTATAAAATGCCGAATTTGAAGATATTTAAAATAGTCTTCAGAGGGAATATCAAACTCTGTTCTAATTTGTTCAAATGATTTCACAATTTCAGAGGTAAACATTCCTGAAAAGTCAGACAAATCTTTAGAACTCCAGTCCCACAATCCGATGCTCCTAATCTGAGTGGGGAAGTCTAGCCAAAGGGGAATGGATGGATATAATTTGGGGGATATTCAAATGTTTTTTCACATCATTCCAAACTAGTAATGTATTATAGACAATCACATTGTCAGTAAGAGAGTTTACATGATTTATATTATTAATAAACCACAGGGAATCTAATCTTCTTGGATGGCAAAATAAAGATTCAAAGTCAATCCACAGAGCGTCCTGCCTATTCATAACCCAGCTTGTTATGATTTTGAGTTGAGCAGCCCAATAATAAAGCTGGAGATTGGGTAAGGAGAGGCCCCCAAGATCTTTTAGTTTGGAAAGTTTAGAAAGACCGACTCTCTGCTGCTTATTATTCCAAATATAACGAGATATGCAAGAATTTAATGTTTTAAAAAATGATGAAGCTAAATAGCATGGAAGATTTTGAAAAAGGTAATTTAGTTGAAGAAGTATGTTCATTTTGATGACATTAACTCTCCCGAGAAGGGAAATTGGCAAAGGGGTCCACTTCTTTTTAAAAATTTTTTATTAAAGGAGTAAAATTTGCTTCAAACTAATTATTCAAATCAGGAGTGAGGAAAATACCCAAGTATTTCAAGCCTTTTTTAGAAACCTCAAAGGGAAATTGTATAGGAGGATTGTGGAGGTAGTTAAAAGCCATAGAAACATACTTTTCGATGTTAACTTTGTAACCTAACACAGTGCTGAACAAAGCTAAGGAAACCAGAACTGCAGGAGTAGAGGTCTGTAAATTCTCTAAATATAAGAGGATGTCATCTGCATATAGGGAGATGATGTGTTTTTTCCACTTAATTATAATTCCAGATATATCAGGATTAGTCCTGATAGACTCTGCCAGAGGTTCAATAAATAATGTGAACAACAAAGGTGATAGGGGACAACCCTGTCTGCAACCTCTGTGTACTGGAAAACCTTCAGAAATCAAACCATTTGTGTTGACAGAGGCAACAGAATCTGCATAGAGATGCTTAATAACATTAATAAAATTAGAAATTAGTCCAAATTTTTCCAAAACTAAAAACAAGAAAGGCCACTCTACACGGTGAAAAGCCTTTTCGGCGTCTAGAGATAGTATCATTGATGTCTTTTTCTGCGTATGAAAATAATGTATAGCATTAAGAGCGCGACGTACATTATCCGATCCATGCCTGGATTTCACAAAGCCTGCTTGATCAGGATTTATAACCTTAGGAAGGATAGATTCCAATCTGCGAGCCAGAACTTTTGCCATTATCTTATAGTCTACATTAAGGAGACTGATAGGCCTATATGATGAGCGTTTTTAGCTATTTTAAGAAGTAAACTGATTGAAGCATGTCTCCATGATGGAGGGATTTCACCTTTCCAGATATTATTGATCACAGGCATAAAAATTGGATGAATGTTAGGCCAGAACTTTTTAAAAAACTCCAATGGGAAAGACCCAATGCTGGATTAATACAACTCAACATGACATTTTTCCCTTCAAATGACTGAATTCTGCTTATTCCGTAAGGGGGTGTAAACTTACGCACGCATCTTTTTCATTACCTAATTTGGGAACACATCTGAATAAACTCAAAGTAAACAACTTACACACACCCCGACTCTCATTCATGAACACACCAATTTCTGATCCAATCAGAGCATCTGATGGCAAGAAAAGAGCCGAGAGAAGCTCGTGATTTGACATTTTAGATTATTTCTCATACATATATATATTGGGAAATACATTGGAATGTACAGTATTTCCAGAGAGAGGAGTAATTCATGACAAAAATAATTAAAGTCTGAATTTGGCGTTCATGGAGGCATCCGTGTCCGCTTTTAACACCGTTATTAACTTTGTTTACACTGTGCATAATGAGTGGTACTTTAGGCTGGTTTACTGCAGGTTTCATAACTTCTTCCCAATTGCAGCTGTCTTTTTTTATTTTAAAAATGCTTAGAAAAACTCCTCTCTCCGGAAATACTGTGCATTCCAATGTATTTCCCAATATACATGTATGAGAAATGATCTGAAATGTCAAATTACATTAAAAAGACAGTTTCTGAGTTATATTAACCCACCATTGGGTCAAATACGGACAAAGCCAACATTGGAAAGTTTTTTTTTTTTAAGTAAATTTAAATGACACTTTTTAACTCAACAGTTGAGTTTGTCCATATTTGACCCAAAATTGGGTTAAAACAAGCCAATGTTTTTTAGAGTGTAGTAAAATCATGCAAAAAAATGTGATTTGTAAATTTGGTTTTCATGTTCACTCATAAGAGGTTTATGATCACGTGCATGGTCTTACACTCTAAACAAAAATGTTGGGTTGTCATAACACAATGTTGGGTCAAAATAGACAAACCCAACCATTGGGTTAAAAAGTGTCATTTAAATTCAATTAAAACAAAAATAATGAACCCAACAGTTGGGTTTGTCCATATTTTACCCAACATTGAGTTATGACAACCCAGCATTTTTAGTTAACATACAGACTCCTTGCATTAATAAACAAATGAACTAATACTGTAGCTTCTATGGCATATTATACAACAATACAGTTTACTTTAGTAATCCTGTACTATATATATATACATACACACACACACAAACACACACTATATATAGAACTACAATACAGTATTTTATTACAGTTTATGAGTTCATCACAGTTAATGTTACAGTATGCTGGAAGAGCATTCATTAACAAAGATATACATATAGTTTTGTTCAAAAACATTGTATTTACCATCAATTACTATAGTATTTTCATGTAGGATGCAGAGACTTTGAACACAATTATGGGTTAAGTTTTGAAGTCTATTGTTATTATTATTATTAATAATAATAATAATAATAATAATAATACTGGATAATACAACTAGAGTATGGTTCAAAAACACTATTTAACATCAATTACTATAGTATTTTTCATATGGGATGCACAGATTTTGAATGCATTTATGGGTTAAGTTTTCAAATGAATAGAGCTGAAATCTACTATT
>CAIGQV010019871.1:581895-607199 GCA_903798115.1 Danio jaintianensis | reverse complement strand
GGCATGATCATATTTTATTTTGGTCAAATAAGCGTAATCTAGAGGCCTTTGCCTTTCATATAAGCCACTTCTGATACCAAATGATCAACTAGAAGTCAAGTTATTATTTGATGATCCTAAAACTTGGATAGGCGACAAGACTTTTGTCAGCAATGCAGCAAGTTGCCTTCCAATTTTAAGTTGAGTGAACTTTTTTTTATTTTTACAGTGCAGATGCTGAAACCATATATTGTGCACCCCTACTTTCTATGTACTTTTGGGCCCCATAAGAGTTGACTCAACATCTTACCCAATCGGCATTCTCTCCATGACCCAGTGGGTTGTTTAGGAAAACTCACCCAGCTGTTACACTTGCCAGCCTTCTGTCCGTCATCACTGTCGGTTGTTGACGATACGATAGCCTGCGTGACGGCGTGGAAGATTTTTGCACCTGTTGTTGGATATTACTGGACTACAGAGGTGACAATGTGGAGGATTTGTCTGGAAGGCAGAGGGTCATGATAAATATAGCAGAGAGAGAACATTTTATCCATACATTGTACAGTTTATTCTCATTTTTTTTACTACTACTATTTACTGTGTTTACTACGTCTTATATATATATGTTATTTTTGATATAAACTATAATGTTATAAATGCTTTGGCAATACATTTGTAAAGCCAATAAAGCAATTATTGAATTTGAGAGAGAGAGAGAGAGAGAGAGAGAGAGAGAGAGAGAGAGAGAGAGAGAGAGAGAGAGAGAAACTGGCATTGTATTAACATAGCAACTTCCATTTATATCACAATAATCCTCTGTTAAATCCGAAGATTAATATTAGCATGTTTTTGAGTATCATAGAGAGCAGCTATACTGCCTTTATTAAAAAATTAAAATAAATAAACAAAACATGTTGACCTTATGGACATCTGATATATGGCCATACATGAACATATAAAATATAGCTAATATATTGGAACATATATACAGTGTAGGGCAAATTTATTATGTAAAGTTATTAATTATGTTTTCAGCTTGTATTGCCAATGATTAAGAATTGTAATTCCGATGGTTGAAAAAAGATTATATTATATTATATACATTACATAAATTATTTTATTAAATTATAACCATAACCTAAAATTATATATAAACCTAACAACCATGTTGCATATATGTACATATTTGCAATTCCAATGGTTGAAAAAATAAAGACTATTATATAAATGAATACAGGACAGCACGGTGGCGCAGTGGGTAGCACAATCGCCTTACAGAAAGAAGGTCGCTGGTTCGAGCCCCGGCTGGGTCAGCTGGCATTTCTGTGTGGAGTTTGCATGTTCTCCCCGTGTTGGCGTGGGTTTCCTCCGGGTGCTCCGGTTTCCCCCACAGTCCAAACACATGCGCTATAGGGAAATTGGGTAAGCTAAATAGGCCAATTTCCCTGTGATGGGTTGCAGCTGGAAGGGCATCCGCTGTGTAAAACATATGCTGGATAAGTTGGCGGTTCATTCCGCTGTGGCGACCCCGGATTAATAAAGGGACTAAGCCGAAAAGAAAATGAATGAATGAATGAATATAAATGAATATAAATTTAAATAATATAAAATATACGTTTTTAATACAAATTATATCAAAAACCCAAATTATATATAACCATAATGGCCATTTCTGCATTTTTTAAATATGTTGCATACATGTACGTTTACGGCACACAGTATTTGTGAAATCCTAACGTGAACTTGTATGTCAGATATGTGAATTGCATGTATCAGACATCATTCATTTTCCTTCGGCTTAGTCCCTTTATTCATCAGGGGTCGCCACAGAGGAATGAACCACCAATTATTCCAGCATATGTTTTACACAGGGGATGCCCTTTCAGCTGCAACCCAGTACTGGGAAACATACATACACTCTCACATTCACACACACACACTGATACACTATGGCCAATTTAATCAATTCCCCTATAGCGCATGTGTTTGGACTGTGGGGGAAACCCACGCCAACACGGGGAGAACATGCAAACTCAGATATCTATATGAGTAAATGCAATTTATTTAGGAATATATAACATTTTTGCATACATTTTCATTGTATATTTGAAAAACTGTGTTTCTGTAAAACCTAGCTTAAGTTTTGTGGTGACTGATTGTAGTATATTTATAAAGTGTACATTTATGAATGTACATTGAAATTATAATGGAATTTTACTGTATTTACCAGGTTAAACAACTCCTGCCATCGTTTTCAGCATTCCTTAAATCTAGATTTCAGTAAAAGCATGACTCTTAATTTGGTCCATTTTCTTACATAGTAGTTGTTTGTTAGGGTTGTGCAATATATATATATATCGTATGGACAAAATAAAAAGTTTTATATTACACTCTATCGTTTATTTCTTGGTGTCGCAAAATGCATTATTTACAGTAATATTTATTTAATAATTTATTTCATCGTAATATTACACTCCATTACAGGGATACAGACAGAAACATCAATAACAGCATCATGAGAAATTTTTCAATCCAGAAAATACAATGCTTACATTTTGCATTTTATTTAGTGATATTTTAATGTTGGACCTTTAATTATTAGCTTTTTGAAAAGTGTTTTATATTTCATTTATATTTATTTTAATATTTCTACATGCTTAATCAAATATTTGCCCTGAAGTTCTGAATAAAGAGAGAAATATGATCACATATGAATGAGTAGAATATTGTTTATATAGACCATTTTGAGGGATGTAAACAATAACAATGGTCCCAATGTATTTCCTGTATTACATTTTGAATTTCCATAGCTTCCAAGAATCCAAAAAGGTCCACATATTGATAAATAATGTTATGGCAGCCGTTTTAATATTATGATATTATTAAATTGCCTTTTGTTAATGTTATGAAATAGTTTGGTAACAAGCAGGAAATGTTTAAGGGCCAGTGACATCACCACATTGAAATGGTCTATACATTAATATGTCGTTTCCATGTGGGCTATATATAGAGAGAGATTTTTTTTCTACATATTTGCAAAATATATTTGTGCATACTGTGTATATTTTGTGTATAAATATATGCATGACTACATTGTATACAATATTGGTTTATATCCATATAGAATACAAATATATTTAAATATAAACAATATAATAGGACAAAACAACATCAGAATTAAAAGTAATAATTCTGTTGGGTCGTTTTCATCCACTCTGGGGTGATTTTGAGGCTTAATCTGGCCACAACTTTCTCTGTGTTTAGCAAATGAGATGATTTTTGATGACAAATCTTATTTTGACACATATTTTGGGAAAATGCTTTGAAAACTTTCAAAAACTCATTCAATTTGACTCCCCTTTGGTTATGTTGGTGCTATTTTTGCCCCATTGTGTTCCATTATAATCACATTTTTTGATTGCAAAGCCATGACAGCATATAATCATACATTCTTGATTGGTGCTGGTTTTCCTGTTGGGATTAAGAGGGACAATGTCATTTTTACTGCCACGAACAGTAAATGAGGGAGAATGTTTTTTTTAAATATGATGCTGATGTTGTTACTAATCTTTCACATGTTCAAGACTGTAATAAAAAGTACAAATAAACCAAGCCACAATTACCTTTTATATTGAGAATAAATCATTTTGTGAGTTTTTTTCCCCCAAATCAGTGACCTCATTAATCGGCAATTAAGGATTTATTCATTCATTAATTTTCCTTCGGCTTAGTCCCTTATATATGAGGGGTCACCACAGCGAAATGAACCGCCAACTATTCCAGCATATATTTTACACCGTAGATGCCCTTCCAGCTGCAACCCATCACTGGGAAACACCCATACACACTCACTCATACACTACGGCCAATTTAGTTAATCAATTCACCTATAGAGCATGTGTTTGGACTAGGCATGGGACAATAACCGTTTTCAAGGTATACCGCGGTTTTAAAAAGTCAAGGTTTTAAAACCGGCAAAAAAAAAATAATTTTTTTTAAACGGCAAAATTAAAAAACGCCAAAAAAAACGCCGTTCCTAAGGTATGTGCAAGATTTTTTATTGACGTTTGTTTGTTTTTTAGGACAACAGTATCTCCAGCAGAAAAGATATCCAAAGATGCCGTTTTAAATTGTAAAGAAATCTGTTTTTGTAACAAATGGAGAGAACAGAAGTCAATGATTCATTTGAATTATTTAGCCTGACATGTTTACCTTTCCAAAATATTTTAAAAGTTTTTCAAAATAAAATGCATTGTGTTCAAAGTGGAAAAAACGTTTTAGTTTTTTTACCCAGACATTTAAAATGAACTTATTTTAGAGCAGTAATCACAATACCATCATACCATGGAACCGTGATATTTTTATCTAAGGTTATCATACTGTCAGAATCTTATACCGGCCATAGCCTAGTTTGGACTGTGGGGGAAACCGGAGCACCCCGGAGAAAACCCACGCCAAGACCGGGAGAACATGCAAACTCCACACAGAAACGCCAACTGACCCCGCCGGGACTCAAACCAGCGACCTTCTTGCTGTGAGACCACAGTGCTAACCACTGAGTCACCATGTCGCCCTAATTAAAGATTTATTTTAATTTAAATTTTTACAAAAAAACAACAAAAATCATTTGTTTTTTGATCTAGCTCGTGATAAAAGCTAAAAAATAAATAAGCCAGTGCACAATTACCCTTTATATTGAGAATAAATCATTTTGTGTGGTTTTTCCCCCCAAATCAGTGACATCATTTATGATCTTGACAATTAAAGACCCCAAATCCTGCATTTTTTAATAACATTTAGTAGTTTTGATCAGGACTGAGCTTGATTAACAGATTTATGAAAATAAATAAATAAATAAAAATTATCAGATAAATTTTATCAGCACTTTAACTCAGGGGACGTTTTCAGCCCGAACATAACGAAAGGGCAGTAAATGTGAACAATACACATTATAACATTCAGAAAATAAGTGAGTTTTAAGGAGAGGTGTTATTTAGCGTAGTGTGTGTTGCTTTACATGCCTTTTCAACTCCAAATAGTGGATGCTCCTCTTTGTTGGGCAGGTGTGAGCAATGCTTTGATGCTGGAACAAAAGAGCAGCGACGTTACACCTTTTGAACCGATCTGCAGCTGCGTACACCAGCATCATTTCTCAGCCCTCGACACACAGACACACACATTTACAGTCACTCTGTAGAACACACACAGGAACAGCACTGGTTAGACTTGCTTTTCCATATAGCAACAATTTATCAGTTGCACATTTTCACACATGCAAAAAAACACCAAAGTATGTTTACTACATTTACATCCAAAGCGACTTAAAACTGAGGAGGCATTTAGAGATTTACTTATTATTTTTTAAGTAACTCAGTGTTTTATAAAATGAGTAGATTGCAGCACAGTGTGCATCAATGGTGGAGTATCAGCAAGGCTAATATGTATAATTATAATTCTCATATGCAGATGGCTCGGGTGCAGTGATTAATCATTCGTTAATCATGCGTTCTGCTTAAACTTCATAAAGCATATCATTAAAACCCATTTAGCCATTGAAAAGACAGAGAATGACAGTCATCAAAGACGAGCCGAGTCCCGCATACACACTTCAGCTGAAGATGCCACACCAGCATCTGATTAAACACACACTTACATCAAGAAGAGAGAAAGATTCTTTATTTTTTATGTATTACTTTTTAAAGGTCTTAAATATTTTTTTCTTTTATTGTTATTATTAGTTTTATTCACTTTCTTTACGCTCACTGGCCACTTTATTAGGTACACCTTACTAGTAACGAGTTGGACCCCCTTTTGCCTTCAGAACTGCCTTAATCCTTCGTGGCATAGATTCAACAAGGTGCTGGAAATATTCCTCAGAGATTTTGCTCCATATTGACATGATAGCATCACGCAGTTGCTGCAGATTTGTCGGCTGCACATCCATGATGTGAATCTCCCGTTCCACCACATCCCAAAGGTGCTCTATTGGATTGAGATCTGGTGACTGTGGAGGCCATTTGAGTACAGTGAACTCTTTGTCATGTTCAAGAAACCAGTCTGAGATGATTGGTGCTTTATGACATGGTGCGTTATCCTGCTGGAAGTAGCCATCAGAAGATGGGTACACTGTGGTCATAAAGGGATGGACATGGTCAGCAACAATACTCAGGTAGGCTGTGGCGTTGACACGATGCTCAATTGGTACTAATGGGCCCAAAGTGTGCCAAGAAAATACCCCCCACACCATTACACCACCACCACCAGCCTGAACCGTTGATACAAGGCAGGATGGATCCATGCTTTCATGTTGTTGATGCCAAATTCTGACCCGACCATCCGAATGTGGCAGCAGAAAACGAGACTCATCAGACCAGGCAACGTTTCTCCAATCTTCTATTGTCCAATTTTTGTAGCCTCAGTTTCCTGTTCTTAGCTGACAGGAGTGTCACCCGGTGTGGTCTTCTGCTGCTGTAGCCCATCCGCCTCAAGGTTGGACGTGTTGTGCGTTCAGAGATGCTCTTCTGCAGACCTCGGTTGTATCGAGTGCTTATTTGAGTTACTGTTGACTTTCTATCAGCTGGAACCAGTCTGGCCATTCTCCTCTGACCTCTGGCATCAACAAGGCATTTGTGCCCACAGAACTGCCGCTCACTGGATATTTTCTCTTCTTCGGACCATTCTCTGTAAACCCTAGAGATGGTTGTGCGTGAAAATCCCAGTAGATCAGCAGTTTCTGAAATACTCAGACCAGCCCGTCTGGCACCAACAACCATGCCACGTTCAAAGTCACTTAAATCCCCTTTCTTCCCCATTCTGATGCTCGCTTTGAACTACAGCAGATCGTCTTGACCATGTCTACATGCCTAAATGCATTGAATTGCTGCCATATGATTGGCTGATTAGAAATTTGCATTAACGAGCAGTTGGACAGGTGTACCTAATAAAGTGGCCAGTGAGAGTATATACACATTTAAAATAAATAAGAAAGCAGATGCAAAAATCAGCTCTTTAGGCCACAAAAAAAATCTGAAAAAATATCCTGGAACAAAACAAACAGCAGCAACCCAGCAATGAGACGTATACGCTCGACACATTGGATAATTTCAGCTGAATTTATTGCGCTGTAATTCCCTTAGTGAATAATATCCCAGACCTTGAGTGTCTAAATTGCCTTGCGTGACAGTGGAGGAAAAAATCCCATTCATTTTCCACATAGAGAAATTGATTTTTAGCAATTATGAACTTCTCAGGACAGTCGGAGGGTGTTAAGAGATGAAAAACACTTCCAGGGGAGCCACAATCAATGGCATTTCAATCAATATAGAAATAAATAAAATAAAATAAGAACATGACAAATTAAGCTGAAAAACAATGAGAAAAGTCAGTGTTGGAAATGGAAACAACAGACTCCTATGAAACATTACAAATCTAGTGTATGTTATGTATTGCATACACAGTTGAAGACAGAATTATTAGCCCTCCTGTTAAATTTGTAATTCTTTTATATTTTTTTCCCCAATTTCTGTTTAACAGAGAGAAGATTTTCAACACATTTCTAATCATAATAGTTTTAATAACTCATTTCTAATAACTGATTTCTTTTCTCTTTGCCATGATGACAGCACATAATATTAGACTAGATATTCTTCAAGACACTAGTATTCAGCTTAAAGTGACATTTAAAGGCTTGACTAGGTTAATTAGGGTAAAGTTAGGGTAATTAGGCAAGTCATTGTATAACAGTGGTTTGTTCTGGAGACAATCTAAAACTAATATTGCTGAAGGGGGCGAATAATATTGACCTTAAAATGGCTTTAAAACAATTAAGAACTGCTTTTATTCTAGCTGAAATAAAACAAATAAGACTTTCTCCAGAAGAAAAAATATTACAGGAAATACTGTGAAACATCATTTGGGAAATATTTGAAAAAATTAAATTAAATTCACGGGAGGGCGAATAAGTTTGACTTTAACTGTTTGTGAAAATGTTTGTAATTTGCTTTAAATAATGTATTTTTAAACACGCAATCAACAAAAATAGTTTATTCCATTAATATAGATTTAATCTAGAACTACAGCATCAGTTCATAACTTTACAAATTATGCTTGTAAAAAAACTATTGACAAAACAAAAGAGGTCTTGTCAGGATTGACTATTATTACCTAATTATATAACTCAAATCCTTTTTTATACTTGAAACAAATCAAAGGATGATAAAAAAAATATTAAAAAATATGAATGACTACAAAAAACAAATTTAGTCAAATATTATTGTTAAAATGTCAATGTTATTCCATCATTACATTACATCATTACATTACATTATTGCTTTCTTAAAATAAAATCAAACATTGACTAAAATTTAAATAAAATAAATACAAAAAAACGAAACTAAAAACTTTTTTAAATTACAACATTATTACCTTTGGGGAAAATACTTTCTTACTTGAAATAAATCAAAATTGACTAAATAGTCATTCATTTTCCTTTGGCTTAGTCCATTTATTCATCAGGGGTCGCCAAAGCGGAATGAACCACCAATTTATCCAGCATATGTTTTACACAGCGGCTGCCCTTCCAGCTGCAACCCAGTACTGGGAAACACCCATACACACTCATTCTCACACACACACACACACACACACACACACGCACACTCATACACTACTGCCAATTTAGTTCATCAATTCCCCTATAGCGCATGTGTTTGGACTGTGGGGGAAACCGGAGCACCCGGAGGAAACCCACGCCAACACGGGGAGAACATGCAAACTCCACACAGAAACGCCAACTGACCCAGCCGGGACTTGAACCAGCGACCTTTTTGCTGTGAGGCCACAGTGCTAACCACTGAGCCACCGTGTCGCCCCATTGACTAAATAAATAAATAAAATAAAATAAAAATTTGTCAAATACTATTTTTCAAATTACAACATTATTACCATGGAAAAAAATCCTCTTAAAATAAAGTCAAACGTTAAATAAAAATTAAATAAATACAAAAAACTAAACAAAAATTTATCAAATATGTTTTTTCAAATGACAAAATTACCATTGAGGAAAATGCTTTCTTACTTGAAATAAATCAAGCACTGACAATAAAATAAAATAAATAAAACACATAACTACAATTACAGAATCAAACAACTACAATAAAAGCAAAAATAAAAATAAAATGACAACATTATTACTATGGGGGCGGCGCGGTGGTGCAGTGGGTAGCGCTGTCGCCTCACAGCAAGAAGGTTGCTGGTTCGAGCCTCGGCTGGGTCAGTTGGCGTTTCTGTGTGGAGTGTGCATGTTCTCCCCGTGTTGGCGTGGGTTTCCTCCGGGTGCTCCGGTTTCCCCCACAGTCCAAACACATGCGCTATAGGGGAATTGATCAACTAAATTGTCCATAGTGTATGTGTGTGAATGGGAGTGTATGGGTGTTTCCCAGTGATGGGTTGCAGCTGGAAGGCATCCGCTGTGTAAAACATATGCTGGATAAGTTGGCGGTTCATTCCGCTGTGGCGACCCCAGATTAATAAAGGGACTAAGCCGAATAGAAAATGAATTAATTAACTATTACTACGGGGGAAAAAATCCTTTCTTGAAATAAAAAAAAAAATTTATAAAACAATTACAGAGGTAAATAATTACAATAAAAACAAAAATAACAATTCAAACATTATTTTGAAATGACAAAATGTTCTGCTATAAAACAAACACATGTGTTTGTTAGATCTGTGTGCCGCTTGAAACACAACACATCTCAATAATCAATACTGAGAGGATTGAATCAAGCTCATCTCCATCAAACAGATCAATCAATAACGTTCGCATATACTCCACATTAACACTTCAATAGATGTAATATTAGGTCGCTTCTCTTATATTGTCTGCCTATTGATTATTTTGTCTGGCAGTTTTAGGTTTAGTACATTGCATTGTTGATTTGTAGGAATGCTGTGAGTTCATATGCATTTTGAAGCTTGAATATATTATGTACTATGTATTGATTAATTGTTTTATTTTATTAGGCTAATACTGGAACAGTTTTGTATTAATAATGCACATTTGTTCCTGTCATTTAAAGCTCAAATAAATAAATAAATAAATAATAATTAAATAAATAAAACATGTAAGCTTCAATACATGGAACCATCAGAAAAAAAACAAATGTAAAGTCAATACACAATCTGACAAGTCAGAAATTAACACACTCTAAAAAACAATGCCAATGGTTGTGTTTGGACATATTTAACCCAACGTTGGGTTACAACAACCCAGCATTTTAGCATGTACACTAAAAATGAAATTTCTGGGTCAAATAGACGTCAAAATGTTAGGTCAAATATGGACAAATGCTAATTTTTAACTGAATGGTTGAGCTTGTTCATTATTGACCTGGCATTTTGACCAATATTTGACCCAGAATTTTCTAGTGTACACTAAAATGCTGGCGTGATTTTAACCCAATCTTGGGTAAAATATGAACAAACAACAATTGGGTTAAATTTTTTTTATTAAATTTAAATGACACTAGCTACGTTTCCACCCACCTATTTTTATGCGCATTTTGGATCTGCGCATAAAAAAAACAAAAAAAAATCGGTTGATTTAAATTGTTGCGCATAAATTTTGAAAATGCGTATTAAAAATGTATGCGCATAACTGAGTAGGATAAACTTTTCATTCGATAAGAAAAGATGCGCATAAACTGCGATGGAAACACTTTTACCGAACAAATTCCAGTATGCGCATTAAAAAAAAGGTGATGTGATTTTGTTATAAGAGATCATGTGATGATAAAAGTGTTTGTAAATGGACAAACCAGCAGGCTGACCACATTGTAAAACATCTGAAATGTTGTTTTGGTCATTCTAAAATGCCTTAAGCATCTCAGTATTAGTGTTATTATATTATTAATGACCTCCAGAATTGTTAAGAGCGTCTGTGCTCCGCGTCTCACGCCTTCAAACGCCACCACGCGTTCACTGTGTCAGCATTGCCTTCTGAGGCGCGAGTCATTTATTAAATGAAGAACAGATTTACGCAGCTTCTCCGACCGCAGCAAATTCCGTTTTTACTGTTGATATTTGGCGCCATTTAATCAGGAAGTGACGATTTTGTTCTCTTTGACTCGTTGGATGGAAACGCTGCTTTATTCGCACATCTTTTATGCCATATTCCAGTTTTGCGCATAAAGTTAATTCGCATTTTTGGATGGAAACACAGCTAGTGTAACCAAATGGTTGAGTTTGCTCATATTTGACCCAACATTGGGTAACAACAACCCAGCATTTTTATAACCCAGCATTTTCTATAGCATGTAGACTTGAAAATGAACATTCTGGGTCAAATACAAGTCAAAATGCTAGGTCAAATATGGACAATTGACCATTTTTAACTGAATGGTTGAGTTTGTCCATATTTGACCCAGTATTTTGACTCATATTTGACCCAGAGTTTTCTAGAGTGTACATGCTAACAATGCTGGGTATTTTTAACCAAGCATTGGGTCAAATATGGACAAACACCACCATTTGGTTTAATTTTTCAATTAAATTTAAAATATTTTTTTAACCAAATGGTTGAGTTCGTTCTTATTTGACCCAGTATTTTGACTTGTATTTAACCCAGAAGTTTCTAGTGTGTATATGCTAAAAATGCTGGGCTGTTTTAACCAAGCATTGGGTCAAATATAGACAAACGAAACCACTGGGTTAAATTTTTATATTAAATTTAAATGACAATTTTTAACCAAATTGTTGAGTTTGTCCATATTTGACCCAACATTTTGACCCAGAATTTATTACAGTGTACATGCTAAAAATGCTGGAATGCTTTAACCCAGCATTGGGTCAACTTTGGACAAACACCACATTGGGTAAATATTTTTCTTATTTTAAAAGACATTTTTAACCAAATGGTTGAGTTTGTTCTTATTTGACCCAGTATTTTCTAGTGCGTATATGCTAAAATGTTGGGCTGTTTTAACCAAGCATTGGGTCAAATATGGACAAAACACAACCATTTGGTTACATTTTCCAATTAAATTTAAATGACATTGTAACCAAATGGTTGAGTTTGTCCATAAATGACCCAGCATTTTGATCCAAATGTTACCCAGAATTTAAAAAACTGCTGGGATGCTTTAAGCCAACATTGGATCAAATATTTGTCCATATTTGACCCAGCATTTTGACCCACATTTGACCCAGGATTTTATAGAGTTGAAAACACTAAAAATGCTAGGATGTTTTAATCAAGTGTTGGGTCAAATATGGACAAACACAACCATTGGGTTAATATTTTAATTCAGTTTAAATGACACTTTTTAACCAAATGGTTCATGTCCATGTCCTTATTTGACCCAGCATTTTGACCTATATTTGACCCAGAGTTTTCAAGCTAAAAATGCTGGGTTACAATTTTCACAAAACATTTAAATTACACTTTTTGCAAATGGTTGAGTTTGTCCATATTTGACCCAGGATTTTCTGAAGTGTACACACTAAAAATGCTGGGCTGTTTCAACCCAACATTGGGACATTATAAAGGTCTTTACTGTTACTTTCTGTAAAAGTAAAATATCCCCAGCTTCACGCATCATCATATTCTGCATCAGTGTTAACATTCAGCATCTGTGCTGTGCTATAATGTCACACACAGACTCGGGTTATGTTTGCGCTCCACACATCAAAGTTTGAGACGCAATTACAGCCCGGTTTGATGTTTCTTGAAGGGACGACCTGAACCCTGCTTTGAATGTCCATCAGACTCGCTCCGGACAAACAACATCACACACACAAACAACACACTGCGAGATGAGCAATCTCTGAGGCCTTTTGCACAAAACTGGTGTTCTGACAATCTGTGCTACACTGAAAGAAATTCTTCATTGGATATACTGAAGATGTTGGAAAATATTCAAAAACTCAACAATACACTCTGGGCAGATTGACTGCCCTTTGGTTATGTTGGTGCTGTTTTTGCCCCATTGACTTCCATTATAAACATTTTTTGATTGCAAAGCCATGACAGCATATAATTATGCATTCTTGATTGGTGCTGGTTTTCCCTGTTGGAAAGAGGTAGAGTGTGTCATTTTTACTGGTGATCATCAGTTGCAATGCAAAAAAAGCTTAGGTTCTGGTTTTTACATGTAGTATAGTGTGTGTGTGTGTGTGTGAGAGAGACCTTTGCACACTTATCTTGATATGTCTGAGAAATTAAAAAAATTGCACCCCTCAGCTGTCAGAACACAGTAAACAAAGTGAGTGTATTTCTTCACACACACTATAATCTGCTGTATTACTCCACTGAACTCCAAATAAACTCCATGTTGTGTATTTAGTTATTTATTTAATTTTACATTTAGAGCGGATTTTCTTTAGGCCTATTTAAGTTTCTTAATCGACGTAATAACTGGCTGTTTAAATTAATTTTGCATCAAAAATGCATTTTGATATTGGTAAAGGTGTCTGCAACTTTTGTGAAGCATCAAATCACCATCATATTAGCTGTCAAAACGTGCATGACGGCAGAAATTATTATTCCTTTAAAATAAAATGAAAAAAAAAAACACAAAAAAACAGTCGAATATTGTGCATGTCTACTATTATACACAAATTGTACTAAAGCTGGGTCAGTACCTTAAAACAGTACGCGTTTGTATCTAAAAAGTCCATATTAATAAATGTTCTCTTTGAACCCCTTGGGGAGAACCACCACGTGACTGTTTTTGGACTTTTATTTCGGAGTGAAGATTGCATAAGTTTTATTTATATATTATTTTAACTTTAAACTTAAACTATATATGTTTTTTATTTTGTTTATATGAAATAAGCTGCTGCTCCCGAGCAGGTTTGAGCTACCAGAGCTGTTGCTATGACAACAACTCTCGGATGAGTTTTGAAAAACGAAACGATCCTGGATCGTGTCAAATCGTCAATAACCAAATCCAGCAAAGTAATCCACGTACGAAGAATGGACGCCAGCACCAATCAAAAATGCATGATTATATGCTGTCATGGCTTTGCAGTCAAAAATGTGATTATAATGGAAGTCAATGGGGCAAAAACAGCACCAACAGAACCAAAGGGGAGTCAATCTGAACAATACACAAGGGTTAATTGTTTTATGTTCAATCCACTTAAATTTGTAAAAGCAATTAAGTTGGGACAACATGAAAGAAGCCAGCATTTTTTTTCCAGTGTAAACAAACACAAACCCATAAATACCGCATACATCACGTCTGATGGACACAAACAACTGTCTGCATCCACAAATAGAGTGAAATCTATAGACTGGCCAGAACCCAGAGGAGCTCATCAGATATATGAAGCATGTTTTCTCTTTCTGGGTCACTAAATCTGTGCTGTTGTTCTGCCTGCTTCTTAAACGGCAAGTTCACACATCAAATAACGTTCTTTCATCATTTACTTCAAATCAGTTTGAGTTTCTTTCTTCTGTTGAACACAAAGGAAAATATCCTGAAGAATGCTGGAAAAACAGTGCATTGACTTCCATAATAGGAACAAAAAATACTATGGATGTGAATAGCTATGTTTCCCATACACTGGGAAAAAAAAAAAAAGTCATTGGATTTACTACATTTTTTAAGGTCAGCGGTTGCAAACAATGTATAAATGTAAACAAATTAAATTTAGTAATGCTCAAGTTAATTTATTGTTTAAATTCAGCCCACATAAATTGTTTGCAACCACTTAAAAAAAATATAATGAGTCATTTATTTCATTGTACCTGCAACCCTCATGTTTTTCCAGGATTCATTGTATCCCTCCTTCATCCTGTTTAAATATTTTCCCATATTATTAATGTTTCTATGAAAGACAGAGGTAACATCTAGACAGGTAAAATCCCTATATGCATAATTCCTCCAAACCACTAGGAGGCGCCCTTGCTCTCAAATGTCATATAATGATGAGTTCAAGAAATTGTTTTTATTATAATTTTTTGGCTTGAAAACACTTTGAATTGATTATAGAAATTGTCCTTCCTATATCTTATTTTCACATCTCAATGTTGCAGTACAGTACGTTTCCACGTGCATTTTGAACATTCGCATTAAATAAATGCTTAATAGAAAACACCAACATGCGCCTACATTTTTTTAAATGTGCATAAAAAAAACTGATGCACACAAATAAGTGGGATAAACGTTTTATCCGATAAGAAAAAAATGCACATAAACTACAATGGATTCCAATTTTGTGCATAAATTTAATTAACATCTTTGGATGGAAATAAAGCTAATAGCTGTGTGATAATCATCAGAATATCTTGTTTTGAACAGAAGAAAGAAATTCATAAACATTCACAACCATTTGATTGAGAGTAACTGCAGAGGAAATGTTCATTGTGGGGTGTACTGTCCCTTTAAATCGAAGCTCCACAACCTACTGGGATTTGTTGAATCAAACATTTGTGATATGATTCACTGCAGTGTCCATACACTAGATTTCAGATGCAGGACAGGATTGTGGTCAAAGAAACACAGAGACAGGCATCCCCCTCAGGACATGCGATTGAAGCACAGTAAAGGTCACGTCTACACACATTTACCAACTTCATCGATTAAACCGCCGTCAAACAGACAGACGAAGTCCCATTTCTGTTCCTGCACATTTCGTCTGAAATGCTTAAAGAGTTTGATTGATTAAAAGTTAAAGGTCCCGTGAAATTAAAACATTTTTTTCATTCATTCATTCATTTTCCTTCGGCTTAGTCCCTTTATTCACCACAGTGGAATGAACCGCCAACTATTCCAGCATATGTTTTACACAGTGGATGCCCTTCCAGCTGCAACCCAGAACTGGGAAACACCCATACACACTCATACACTACGGCCAATTTAGTTCATCAATTCCCCTATAGCGCATGTGTTTGGACTGTGGGGGAAACCGGAGCACCCGGAGGAAACCCACGCCAACACGGGGAGAACATGCAAACTCCACACAGAAACGCCAACTGACCCAGCCGAGACTCAAACCAGCAACCTTCTTGCTGTGAGGCCACAGTGCTAACCACTGAGCCACCGTGCCACCCTAAAATTTATTTTTAGATGTCAATATCAGTATGTTTTTCTTAAGGATATCTATAAGTTAGTGTGCTCCAAAACAGTGACAAAATTAGCATTTTGAAGATGACCAATTCCATGCAAACGTCAACCTTGCCGTGAAAAAAATTAAGTTTCCGCCAAAACAGCGAAACCCTTGCTAGGTTTTTTGAGGCTTAAATATACAGTACTGTAGAAATGCTCACAAATGTCCCTGTCAGTGTTTTCAAACAATTATATTTGATTTACCAAAGTCACACAAGTGGCAATTTCACATCCGTCACATCCATAACACAGCTTTTCCATCATAAATGCAAAAATGTCAAATAAAATTAGGGAATGCAATCTCGATCATTGTTTTCCATATTGAATGATAACAATATATATTTCAATACAAGTTGTTAATGCTTCCAGATTTAAAAAAGTATCCCAACAACGACTGAAGCCACAAAAAATAGAGGGTCCAATAAACGACATAACATATTTTCGGCCGATAAATTATCGGTGGCCGAAAATTCAGTACATCTCTAATATCAACACACTTTTAGCTTCCCATTGCTGCACATTTCTGCTGTGTGATTGGCTCTTGGATCTATATAGAGTTAAAAAGTCCAGAGCTTATCATTGTTATGCGATATCGCGATTCGATATAATATCGTTTATCGACCCAGCCCTAAATAAAATCAATGATTTTTGTTCTATAGCGAGCCAACTCTATACTTTTGATTAGGATTGTTTCTTTTGGGTTGTGCAGTTTAATTCACAGAATTTCTACAAAGTATGTTGTATACTGTAAACTGAAAAACGAACATTGCGATATTTTATTTTTCTGCAATACATATTGCGATATTGAGTATAATTTCACCAGATGACTTGAATGGCTCTATTTGGAAATAATTTGTAATTTTAGATCGATTGGGATAATTTCGTCGTACATCTGGATAAAATATAATAAACCGATTACAAGCATCGATAAATACAGTAGCAAAAATAAACAGAGCTTTATAGTTTTCTGGGAGTCTAGAAGTATTCAGGTGCATACATTAAATTATCAAAATGTAAAAACACTTTATAAACTTGAATAATCTTTCTTTAAGTTACAAAATTATTTTTTCAGACTGCTTACACAGTCTGAGACCTTAAAAGATATACGCAAATGATGTCATTTTTGGTAAATTTGTGGAGTTACAGCAAAGTGTAGCAATGAGTCATGTGTTTTTTTTTCAACTGTGGCTCCTGTGATTATAACCCTGACTCCACATTTCAGATCCTGCAATGTGTCTATTGCAAATGCTCACATTGCCATATTAATGCAAAAACTATTGTGCAGCCCTACTGTAAACACGCAGACTTTTTCGGTCACATCCATAACGCATGTTGATTTTCCTCATTTAAAATATAAGAAATGTTTATAGATTGATGTTTCAATATCATGTTAACATATACTTTCTATGTGAATTTATGTTTTGAGATTTTACTGCAAATGTCACATCCATAATGCTGGAATTGCTCAAACATCCAAAGCTTGCAGTTTGTTGCTGCATATATTTGGGCAAAAGGCAAAATGAAAACAGTACCTTGTAACGTAAATCAAGATCATAAATATATATGTTTTTACTCTATAACTCCTAAAGTCAAAGCTCTGTAGCTTTTAAACAAAATGCAATGCAGTGATGATTGAGATATGAATAAATAAACTTTACTAAAAAGTCTGATTATCACATTATAACATAAAGAAGTCAATAGTTATGTTTACTTTATCATTAAATATTTATTTTTATGGGCACACAACATATTTTATAGTAGGAAAAACTGAACATTTTAGGTGTAGAAGTCCAATAATCTTTAAAACTTATAATACAAACCAGCCTGGACTGAAGGTGGAAGTCTGATCATATCACAGGCCTCACAATGTATCATGACATAGGCCTAGATAATGTTATATGATCCAATATTATTTACAAACAGAGATTTACACGAGTTGAAAGGAAATATATGGTTAATTTTGAAAACAGGTTACAAAACAGTTGCCTGGGTTGTGACAATCTGAACAAAACATATCTTTGAGTTACAAACTCACGTCAGGAACTCTTCCTTTCTGTAAACACAACGAAATATTTACCGAGACACATCTCCTCAACACTGCATCAATCACTAAGATCAAATAAATGAAATCTGGCTGCTCAAAAACAAACAAAACGAGCAAACATTTACCTTCAAATCCAAAACGGTTTGCCTTCAACACAAACCCGCTTCTACTGCTGCTCGATGCCGCCATCTTGCGCGGCTAAACAAAACTGACGGTGAAAATGGCGGCAAAACAAAACACCTCAGCTAGGCGAATGACTTTTATCCGTATAGTAGTACAAATTACTACAGTTTTGTTTGCTTTACATGTATTAATCTTGGACAAATGTTCTCCAGAATCATTCAATCAGGCTTTCAGCAATAAAGAGTTTGAAAACGTGCTTATTTTGTTCCACATTTATGTCCGATTTTGATGTGAAACGCTATTTTATTCGGAGTATACAGTGACATAATAAAATGTAATAAAACCGTTAGTTATATCTCGTTTGATACACAATTAAATGCGACATTAATAAGGAGTGATAAAAAAAAAAAAAAAAAGTTTTGCTCATATGGCTCATGTTTTTTTTTTAGTCATTTGTCCAATATTAAAGTTTTCACACAACATTTGACATAAAACCAGATTCATAAAGCCTCAAATTACAAATAAACCCATTTCATTTTATATAACAACAAGAAAAATGCAAACATATGGACATTTAACAATATTTTACATCCTCTGAGAGCCTTTAAAAACTGATTATCAACACGTATTCAGAGTATTGAGAAATATGCCTTTGCTCAGCATGTTTTTCTGCTTTGACAGCATATTTAAGTTAATAATGGCATGATATTGTCAGAAAATGTTCAAGGCACTTCCTTTTTTACAATAGAAAGATTAAAGGTTACTAAACGATAGCTTCAAATACAGTTTTTTTTTTCCTCGTAGGAAATTGGAGCGTTTAGACAATCTTGTTTCATTTCAGTGTGCACCATTTCACAATCTTGTATATTTATTAAAGTATTTTAATTTGAACTAAACCCAGACCATAACACAGATGCTAGTCAGTTTTTCAATGTAATGCTGACTTCATTGAGAACCCAACCGCTGTACAAAAACACACACAAGAGTTCATAATCCACCATCTGTACTGGATCCAGTCCAATCATCCACAGCTCGTTATAATAAAATAAGCTTTATTCGTGGGACTTTTAAGTATTGTGAATGTGGATGGTGGTTCAGCTGGTTGGCGACTGCAGTAATGGGGTTTTTTCACTGGTTGTGCTGGATGGATCCACATCTGTGCTGGAGGGATCACTCGTTTTACTTTTTACCTGCCGTCGAAAAAGAAAAACATGTTAGTGGAAAGCCAAAAAATAAATAAATAACTAAATGAAAAGTTCCCCCAAACAATTGTCTGCACTAAACCATTCACGAATGGCAGAAACTATTTGAAAATAAACAAAAAAAACTACCCATGAGTGCCACTTTACTAGTTTGTAAATAAATAAAAATACAGAAGAGTTGAAAATGTTGGTACGAACTAAACTTCGTGATTTTCAGAGACATGTAAACTTAAAATATGTCTGAATTAGCACACCAAAAGTAGAAAAGCAGTAAGTGTAATCAAAATGTTGATAAGTACATATACAAAATTAATACTAACAATGTAAATTTACTATTGCTTTAATGCTAGTTAAAGCAAAACCAAATAAAAATAAAAATAAAATGTTGATAAACTTTAGTTTATAATAAGGCTGCACAATATATGGTTTCAGCATGAATATCGCAATATCCCCATCCACAATAGTCACATCGCAGGATCTGCAATGTTGAGTTGGGATTTTCCACAGTTGAAAACATGCGTGATTTGTGGATTCACTGCAAAATTTGACTAAAGTTAACCAACATGTTTATCATTTGCATTTGTTTTTAAGGTCTGAGCATTTCAAGCCAGTTTAAAACATTCATTCATTCATTTTCTTTTCGGCTTAGTCCCTTTATTAATCAAGGGTCGCCACAGCGGAATGAACCGCCAACTCATCCAGCATATGTTTTACATAGCGGATGCCCTTCCAGCTGCAACCCATCACTGGGAAACATCCATACACACTCATTCACACACACACTCATTCACGCACATACACTACGGACAATTTAGCTTACCCAATTCACCTATAGCGCATGTCTTTGGACTTGTGGGGGAAACCGGAGCACCCGGAGGAAACCCACGTGAACACAGGGAGAACATGCAAACTCCACACAGAAATGTCAACTGACATAGCCGAGGCTCGAACCAGCGACCTTCTTGCTGTGAGGCAATCGCGCTACCCACTGCGCCATTGTGACGCCGTCAGTTTAAAACATTCAGGCAAGAAATTATAATGCTATTAACTTTAAGAAAGATTTATTGTATTTATACGATGTAGACTATACAGTGATGTTTTACATTTGGGTGTTATTTTGCCTGATAGACTCCCAGAAAACCAGAGAATTCTGTGCATTTCATCTGCCTCTTTGCTCCACTGTATTTGTCAATGCTAGTGATTTGGTTTATTTTATTTCATGCAGATGCACTAAACTACAAAATCATCCCAATCAATCTAAAATTATGAATTATTTCCAAATAGAGCTGTTCATTTCATCTGGTGAAAGTGTACTCAATATCGCAATATGTACCGCAGAAAAATAAAATATCGAATGTCAGTTTTTTTTCCCAATATCGTGCAGCCCTACTTTATTATACTCTACTTATGTGTAAAATAAACTGCTTGATGCATTTATTTTTTATTTCAAATATTCTGATTTGGCATTCAATATACAACAAAGTAAAACAAACAAACAAACAAAATAAAACAAATACACAAATTAAGAGAAACAAAATGATACAAACTTCAATTCATAATTGATATTTTCTATATCTAAAATGTGCACAGAAATTACAAACAATTTATTAAAAAAATAATAATAATTCTCATCTCTCATCTAATTTCCGTCCGCTTTTCTGGGGCCGGGTCGCGGGGGCAGCAGTCTTAAGCCTAGTTCACACTACAGGATTTTAAACTAACGAGCTCGCCGACAGATTGGGCTGTGATCGGGGAAAAATCTGGGGGTGCTCGGCAGACTTTGTGTGAACTACTGAACAACGCATATAAGAGGCTCGCTGACGCGTCGCCGACACCTCGCAGATGGAAATCCAATATCTAGCATGCTGAATATTCCAGAGCAGTCGGCCGACTCGACCCCACGTGCGGTGACAGTGATGAGCTGCAGCCAATGAGAGCATATCAGCATGAGCTGAATGGCCATTGTGCTCAGGAGCTCAACAGAAACGTCTGTGATTGGTCAGAAAGGTCATCGCTGGACTCGCTTCATTCTGCGTTAACACGGACACGAGAGTTGGCTATATTAACAGTGGAACTAGAATTCTATAACTATTAGTATTACCATAGCATTCATTCTGACCGTTCTCATATAAGACGTCATATTTACATTCAAAGCTTGTGTTGAGGTATTAAAATTAAGCTTTGAATGTCTGTCATCATATTTTATGACACCATTACCCTAACAATATTATCTTTTTGGTAATACAGCCTATAAATATGTAGTTAAGACAGAACACCCACAAAGGTCTCGGCCTTTCATTTTCACTTTCAAACAGGAGCTATTTCGCGGCACAGAATAGGCTGTTTTGAAAGACATATCTGAAGTAAATTTATGTTTTTGCCATCAGAAAGTTATGTTTATGTTAGCAGGAAGTTGCTAGGCAAAAAAAGGCACGCATATTTAAAGTAGCAGACAGTAGCAGTCATTTTGACCTATATGGTAAATAAAGGTAGAAATACTCAGTTCTTTTCTGTTTTGTAATTTAAAAAAAAATGACAATGTTAGAAAGAAATATACAGATATTTATGATCCTCCCTCAACATTTCATTGGCTGTGGTTTGGTAGCTTAACTGAGCTGCTGGGGGAACGAGTTGTTATCAGATCATGTAGTGTGTGACCCCCCTCTTGTGGATAATTTACGTAATGTCACATAGTGTGAACACCACAGCGATTTAAAGACACAAAATCAAGTCATGTAGTGTGAACGGCACAGCAATCTGCCGATGTTTAAAGTCATGTAGTGTGAACTAGGCTTTAGGAGAGAACCCCAGACTTCCGTCTCCCCAGACACTTTCTCCAGCTCCTCCGGGGGGATCCCGAGGCATTCCCAGACCAGCCGAGAGACATTGTCCCTCCAGCATGTCCTGGGTGTTCCCCGTGGGACATGCCTGGAACACCTCCCTAGGTAGGCGTCCAGGAGGCATCCAAAACAGATGCCCGAGCCACCTCAGCTGACTTCTCTGGATGTGGAGGAGCAGCGGCTCTACTCCGAGCTCCTCCCGGGTGACAGAGCTCCTCACCCTATCTATAAGGCTGCGCCCTGCCACCCTGCGAAGGAAACTCATTTCGGCCGCTTGTATCCGAGATCTTGTCCTTTCAGTCATGACCCAAAGCTCATGACCATACGTACATAAAGGTCCATAGGACCATAAAAAGGTGGTTTGCCATCTCCAGGTTGGAGGAAATGAAGTCCGTTGTGGTAAAGAAGGAGCTGAGCCGAAAGGCAAAGCTCTCGATTTACCGGTCAAGCTACGTTCCTACTCTCACCTATGGTCATGGTCATAAAAAAATAAATATTATATTTAAATATAAAACAATAAAAAATTACAGTTTATCAGGTTAATAAAAACGTTGCCATAATCTCAAACTAAATCAATTCCTATCTTAATTTGTTTTAAACGATTAAATAAGAGTTAACTGGTTAATAATGTCATTAATATTTTAAACTAACCCATATCTTAATAAATAAATAAAAAAGTCAGAAAAATATTGGGGAATATTGGGAAGTATTAGGGGTATAATTGTATAGTATAATAGTATAATTAGATAAGGGCAAAAAAAAACAATCAACAAAAGAACAAAAATACACATCTAACTAAATAAAATGATAATTAAATGAAAATAAAAATAATAATAAATAAATAAACACCTTTAAGTTTGGGGGAAAATATATGCCAAGAACTCTACTTATTAAAATGTGTGTCCTCTCGTATGCAGTTTTGCAAAATGGCATTTTTATTGAAAGCATTTGTAAAAGAAATAAAAAAATATATAAAAAGGACAAATTTCCTTTCGGCAAAACATTGTGCTTTGAAATCACACTCAAACATTCAGCTCCTGCTCTGATGCACCAATAAACCCACAAATATCCTGCGGTGCAGCTGTGTGTGCATGCAAAAACCGAGAAAAGATGCAAACAGATGCCAGAAAACACCGGATGAATGAAAATGAGTGAAATGCAATGTTTCAGAAGGCGTCCGTCTGCAGAAGAAGAGCTAGAGAGGCGCATCTGAGACGAAAAAACCCACCTGTGTCGCCAGGGTTATATTTCTCAGCCTGCGTCTCATTGGCCGGATGCTGTTTTGAATGGTTTACGTTGTCCTAAAAGAATAACCAGAGCTCATTGAGCGTCAGGCGGCCGGTCACAGGGATTTTGGGAGCCAGTGGATGTGATTATTGGACACAGAAAAGCGACTCGAGATGCTCAGATTTCACAAACATGCAGGATGCGAGGCAATGATTCAGTGAGTCAGTGATTCAGTTGAACATGCAGGATGATGAATGTGCTGGTGAATCGCATGCTTTCATACTTGATTTATGTGCACTCTTTTTTGACAATAAAACAAAGATACGCAACGAGATTTAAATTTGACTAGGATCATCTCATTCTGACTGGCAAATTTTTTTTTTTTTTTTAAAGCATCAATAATGTAGATTTAACACTCATAATGCATTCAAATAATGCATGTTATTTATGGATAACTTGATTAGATAAAACCAGTGTATATTTGATAATAAACGTCTCAATGGGAATATATACATTTAATAAAAAAAATAATTAAATCAGATAATTTAACCATTTAAAATATAAATTTTGAATGTTACCATGTTTTTCCCATTGATATTAAGACATTTAATTAAAATCCTCAATTAAAAATGTAAATTTCAAATCACAAAAAAAACAGATGTCAATAACAACAACAAATAATAATAATAATAATAATAAACAACAACAACTAACAATATAATAATAATAATATCAATAATAATAACAACAATAATAACAACAACAACTAACAATAATAATAATAATAATATAATAATAATAACAAAATAATAATAATAATAATAACAATAATAATAACAAAATAATAATAATAATAATAATGATAATAAACAACAACAACAATAATAATAATAAT
This sequence comes from Danio jaintianensis, assembly GCA_903798115.1. Classification (NCBI taxonomy): domain Eukaryota; kingdom Metazoa; phylum Chordata; class Actinopteri; order Cypriniformes; family Danionidae; genus Danio; species Danio jaintianensis. The sequence continues at coordinate 582,777 of CAIGQV010019871.1, read as the reverse complement.
AATAATAATAATGATAATAAACAACAACAACAACAACAATAATAATAATAATAATAATAATAATAATGAGAAAAAGGTCACTCATACAATTAACCCAACTGGAATAAATGGAATTTAATTATATTCTTTATAACGCATGATTGCTGAAAAAGTCCACATTTTTAAAACCTATATACCGATATACATAAAATTTTTACTTTCATAAACATTCACTTTTAGATTAAAAAATAATAAATTTACGATGCTGCTATGGTTTGACAATAGATATACACATATGCATGCTTATCAATAAAATAATATGTGACAAAAGTGTCTGAAATTTAGTGTAGATTTGTCTTTTTAGACGAGCATTATTGACACTTAAGGTAAAAGTTCAATAAAGATGGAAGTGTGTAACATTTTAAAATAAATAAATACACAAAAAAGGTGTCTATGAAGACTATTTCATTATTTGCAATATTTACTATTATACAAAAACATGCCGAGTGCATTATGAGTGTTACCACTAATAATCAGTCTTTGCAAATTTAAAATGACATTGTACATAATAGAAATGTAAGTTTAAGTAATTAAAGTTAAGTGATTTGAAAACAATTTACAAATATGCAGTTGAACACAAAATCATTCGGCCTCCAATGAAATATTAATTATTTTTCAAATATTTCCCAAGTGCTGTTTAACAGAGCAAGGACATATTTTCACAGCATTTCTGATTATATTGTTCTTCTGGAGAAAGTCTATATAATAATAATAATAACAATAACAATAATAATAATAATAATAAATAAAATATATAAACCATGTATATAATAATAACTATAATAATAAATAAATGAATAAATAAAATATATAAACCGTGTATATAATAATAATAATAATAAT
>CAIGQV010019871.1:563317-573885 GCA_903798115.1 Danio jaintianensis | reverse complement strand
AATACACATTACTCATTTCTCACTGAATATAGACTATTCATTTTCAAAAGGGGGTGTACTCATTTATGCTTAGCACTGTATATCCAAATAGAAAATTAGTGTCCAGGATCAAGTGCAAAGGTTGGCATCAGGATTTTTTTAAAGAAAACTGTATATATGCACTTTAATGCTTAATGTATAGTGTTCAGCATATATGCGTACACCCCTCACAAATCTCCCTTTTAAATTCCTGTTTAATAGGAAGCTATACAAGATTATATTTATGCATATACATTAGATTAGTCAGTACTGAAGCCAATCCTGAAGCTTATCTTACAAAATAACTCACGATAACGGTCCAGAAACTAGTACAGACAAATTTATGTTATAGAAGAATATTAAATTCAAATTTTAAATCAAAAGAAGCAAAAAAATTTAGCAATTGAGTTGAAATTTTGTAGGTTGTAATTTATTTTGCAATATTTTCCTTGAATTTAATTGTATTATCTTTCAATTTCTAAATATGTTTGGTGACTAAAATATTATTTTAATAAATATATCTGTTTAATAAATCTGGTTTGTTTAAATGCACCAAAATACATTGCCTATATTCACTGAGAAATGGAGAAATATATTCATTTTCGAAACGGGGTGTACTCAATTATGCGGAGCACTGTATATATAAATAAATGCATGCACTTTAACGCTTAATGTATAATTATCTTTTAAAATCCTGATGCCAATCTTTATACTTGATCTGAAAACAACAAACAATCCATGAGTATAAAAACAGGCTAAACCTGAAGATTCATTATTATAATTAACACAAATACAATACTGATAAGCAAATGTGATTAAAACTGTGAATGATTTTCCTACAAAAAAGTGAATTATGCACTGAGGTGATGTTCATGCATGTCAAATATATGACTGTATTAATTGGGAAATCTGCTGTAAATTTAATTAGTTGTGCATGATGAAAATTAAACCTTTACTAGTGAAGCAATTAAAATAAGTGGAAAAAAGACAGTACATGCAAAAAAGAAAAGTGAAACTGTATACAAATAACATGCATTTCAAGTTGTAATGTTATAATAGAAACAAGCATTAAATGCCATCTAATAAGTCAAAATCAGGAGTTATGAATCGACCCAGGGCATAACGGTGGTGTAGTGGGTAGCACGTTCGCCTCACAGCAAGAAGGTCACTGGTTCGAGCCTCGGCTGGGTCAGTTGGCGTTTCTGTGTGGAGTTTGCATGTTCTGCCCATGTTGGCGTGGGTTTCCTCCGGGTGCTCCGGTTTCCCCCACTGTCCAAACACATGCGCTATAGGGGAATTGGGTAAGCTAAAAATTGTCCGTAGTGTAATGTGTGTGATTGAGTGTGTATGGGTGTTTCCTAGTACTGGGTTGCGGCTGGAAGGGCATCCGCTGCGTAAAACATATGCTGGATAAGTTGGCGGTTCATTCCGCTGTGGCGACCCCAGATTAATAAAGGAACTAAGCCGAAAAGAAAATGAATGAATCGACCCAGAAGAAATAGCACTTTCTGGGATGACGATGATGATAATAATGCTAATAATAAAATAGACAAACACTTATTATTATTATTATTATTATTATTATTATTGTTATTATTATTATTATTATTGATTACAATGGCAACAATTGTTAAAATTACATAATTATAAATATCATCATCATCATCATCTACTATTAATAATGATAGTGACGATGATGATAAAACAATAATTTATTATTATTATTATTACTATTGCTAATAACAACAACAACAAGGTGTTAAGTGTAATATTGTGCATGTTTTGACTGCTTTAGGCTTGTCATATATTTGACAATAAAATGACAAAAGCCACAGATTAAACGAATTCACTGAATCATTCATTTAAATGATTTTCAAATCGGTTGACTCACTTAGAAAGCAAGTAAGTCTTATAAATGGATCACTGAATCACAGAGTCAAATGATTCACATGTGATATTACTAAACAATATCATATCTTATAAATATATAAACGAAAACCCATAGAGGGATGTGTTTTTACATTCATAGCCTAAAATTTCTCAGGCTTCATCACACAGATAATGATTTTGCACTCACCGTCAGGTCACACGTCAATAAAACCACAATCTGCATTTTATTATATATGTGAGCAGATTTAGTGTTGGCTGGTTTATGAGCACAAATGTACTTTTATATATATATAGAGAAACACAAAGCAAAGATCAGCTTTCGTGAGAGCGTATAATGAACACAAGAGCACACAGAAGCTGGAGATAATCGCGATTCATCCCGGATGTTCGGCTTTTGACTGAAACTAATGCAGGACTGAAGGAAACGCACAGAAAATCATCATATTCTGCAATCCTGCATCTGTATCTGCAGATAATCATCATATTCTGCAATCCTGCTATAACTGTAGCGTCTGTATCTGCAGATAATCACAGGACAGAAAGTGCAGAAGCTCTTATCAGACTGACTGTGTGGCAAAACACCCATGACTTCAGTTTACAGAAGGTACTAGCTTAATTGTTGCTGCTGTTAAATCTTTTTAGGTCTATGTTTATGATGATTATTATATTTTTATTCATCATCATAATCATCATCATCATCATCATCAACCACTGATTATTATTATTATTATTATTATCATCATCATCATCACCAGATTTGGTGTTTTATCGATGTGTGACCTGACATTGAGTGCAAAAGCATTATCTGTGTGATGAAGCGTCAGAAATATTAAGTTATGAATGCAAAATGAAGGCTTTTGCCATTTTTATTGATCATATGTAAATGTATCGCTAGCCTAAACCAGTCAAAATGTTGCTATAACATTATCATATTTATTGGTAACAACAACAACATTTATTATTATTATTATTGTTGTTTATAGTTATTATATTAATATATGATTATATTATAATCAATAATTATTAAATAGTTTATTAAAAAAAGGCAAGGCTTTAATTTGGTCGGTTAGGATTTAAAATAGTGTACATTTATTAAAGGAGTTCAATTGAATGAATTATGTAATTATAATTATGTGCATGTTCTGGCATGGTTATAATTATAATTAGTATGTATTTGGTGGTTTCCCAGTGATGGGTTGCAGCTGGAAGGGCATCCGCTGCGTAAAAACATATGCTGGATAAGTTGGCGGTTCATCCCGCTGTGGCGACCCCAGATTAATAAAGGGACTAAGCCGAAAAGAAAATGAATAAATGAATGAATGTATTTGGTGGTAGTTTTGCTTCGTGACAGCACAAAACAAATGCACCAAATTAATAACGTCCAGAGGATGTCTTATTTTTTCAGCTTGGTTGTAATTAAAACAAATAAAAATTATTTTATGATTCATTATTAATTATTATTATGCATTTTAAATTATTACATTATCATTTATTTTAATTTATTTTATTCATATTTTAATTACTTTTATACAATAATGTATTATTTCCTATTATAACATTTATTATTTTTATATTTTCTTATGTTAACAATAATAATAATAATAATAATAACAACAATAATAATAATTTATTATTATTATTATTATTATTAGATATTTATTATTTTAAGATTGTCTTATTTTAATTATTGATTATGCATTTTATATTACTTTATTTTAATATTTATTTTCATTAATTATTAATTACTAGTTGTTATGCATTTTATATTACATATTTAGCTGAAACTGATACATTGAAATATTTTACTATAACAAATATATATCCTACCACTTATAAAAATGTGCTAGAATGATAAAACAGTATGCACACGGATTTAAAAAAAAGTGTGTGTGTGTGTGTGTGTGTGTGTGTGTGGCTGTTTTCATTTTCATAATAACAGATTGGCAGGACTCTCCAGGATGGTTGCCAAATAATACCTAAAAATCTACACGTAGTCTACAGAAGAATGTGCACTTAATTAGGAATATCTTAAAAGTTTGCTATATATAAATAAATATAAAAAGAGCCAAAGTCTCTCGTGGGAGTGAGAGAGAAAAAAAAAAGCTTATCTCTCAAGGTTATTGATTATCAGCTGTTATGAAAATCAATAAAACCTAACCAGTATATCAGTCAAATTGGCTTTAAATGTCAAATTGCTCTTTTATCTAAATTGGCAGCACGAATATGTGATGTTGTGTGTGTTTACAACGCCTCCGCCTGTTCTGCATTTTTGAATGTTTTTCAGAGTTTCAGCTCTTGTAAAGGAGATTATGCTGCTGATTACTGCCATTAAACCATTTCAACATCTGATAAGCTAATTGGGAATAATGGTTATTGGACCTTTATGACGTTTGCAGGGCTCTCAGAGACTTAACAACCCATCATAAACCAGATTAAGACTGAAAATCTCAGAGCGACTAAAGGTTTTCTAATTATGTGTGGAACACTTGCTTCAAACCTGCTTGATTTTGAGTTTTGCTTCTGTTGAATGCAAAGATATTCTTAAATATGCTCTAAAAAAGCCATTGACTTCCATAGTAGGATCAAAAAAATTACTATGGATGTCAACAGCTGTGTTTCCATCTAATATGTAAATTAAATTTATTCACAAAACTGGAATATCTCATAAAACATTAGTGAATGAAGCAGCATTTCCATCCAAAAGAGAACAAAATCATCATTTCATGACAAATATTGATCAGAGAAATGTAGTGTGTTGGGATTTGCCACTGTGGTGTTTGATCTCCTCTAATAAATGAGTTGCACCTCAGAAGACGAAATGCAATGAATGTTTCTTAAATAATAAAAAGTTTATGCACACATAAGTGCAGTTAAAACTACATGGTTCTTCAATCCAGGCCATTTCTCACAAGCTAAAAGTCCTCACGGGCTTCGCTCGGCTCTTTTCTACACATCAGATGCTCTGATTGGATCAGAGTCAGGGTGTGTGTGTAAGTTGTTTACTTTGAGTCAATTCAGATGTGTTCCCAAATTAGGTAATGAAAAAGATGCGTGCGTAAGTTTACACCCCCTTACAGAATAATCGGAATTCAGTCATTTAAAGGGGAAAATGTCATGTTGTTTTTATTTTGTTGTATTATACGCTATGCTTCCATCCTAAAGATGAGAATTAATAATGCATAAATGTGACGTGCATATAGCATAAAACATTTGAGAATTATGCAGCGTTTCCATCCAATGAGAAACTAAAGAGAAAAAAATCCTCACTTCCTGCTAAACTTTCAATAATAATGGTCAGAGAACAGTAGTTTAAGTGTTGGGATTTGCCACTGTGGTGTTTTTATCTTATTTGATAAATGAGTTGCGTCTCAGAAGACGAAACGCAATGAACGCTGTGAATACAGTGGATTTTGGAGGCGTGAAACAGGAGCGCAGACAGATGCTCAAGACAGTTCTAGAGGGAATAATAATAGAAGAATAATACTGAAGCACTGTGATGACGGAGGGCTGAGGCCTTTTACAATCAGCACAACAACATTTCAGATCTGCAACAACGGAAAGCTGCAAACCAACATTAATGTAATATTTTTGACACTGTCATAGGACTAGTGGAAGTCAATGCTGGAAATATTCAGCTAGCAGTAATAATGCATTAATATAATATTTAATAACTAATGCATGAGAGCGAGTCTGGTTCTCTTACCGGGTGGATGTCGATAAAAAGGCCATGTTCATCTTCATTTGGGCTCAATCCATTGACTGTGTCCAGTAGCTGCGGGTCAGCGTTATAAAAGTGCGGCTGAGAGATGAATGTTGGAGAACCTGAGAAAATAAAAATAAGAGGAAATAAGAAAATAAAAGAAATGCTTACTAAGAGCTAAAAAAAAAAAAAAATTAAAAAAAAGAAACTGTTCAGCCAAAAAAAAAATACATTTATAAAATGGACTTACTAATAATATTACTTATTTTATTGCATTTCTGATCAAATCAATAAACATGGATATTTCTAAAAACAAATACAATTATAAATAAAGGAAAATAATTTCTTTTGTGGTAAATACATTCAAATTTAATTCTCTTGCCTCATTACCTTTACAGAACTTGTTGGAAAAAAAAGAACAAACAAGACGACAAGAGCAATAAAATAAAACATGTGAGAAGTGAAATGAGGAAACTGATGTTAAACAAGGAAAGAAAAAGAAAAGAAAAGAAAGGAGACATTGGTAAGACGAGATAAAAATACTAACAAAGAAAAAAGGAGGAAAAAAAAAAAAAAGCAAAGAGACAAAAAGGAAAAAACAAAAAGAAAAAGGAGGAAAGAAAAGAGAAAAGGAAAGTGAAAAGAATAGAAAAAAGAAATGGAAAAAGTGCAAAATGTAAAAAAAAAAAAAAAAAAGAAAGAAAAAACAAAAAAAGGGTTTAAAAAGAAATTAAAGATTAATAAAAACAAAGAAAAAGCTGTGGCCTCACAGCAAGAAGGTCGCTGGTTCGAGCCTCAGCTGGGTCAGTTGGCGTTTCTGTGTGGAGTTTGCATGTTCTCCCCGTGTTGGCGTGGGTTTTCTCCGGGGGCTCCGGTTTCCCCCACAGTCCAAACACATGCGCTATAGGGAAACTGGGTAAGCTAAATTGTCCCTAGTGTATGTGTGAATGGGAGTGCATGGGTGTTTCCCAGTGATGGGTTGCAGCTGGAAGGCATCCGCTGCGTTAAACATATGCTGGATATATTGGCGGTTCATTCCGCTGTGGCGACCCCAGATTAATAAAGGGACTAAGCCGAAAAGAAAATGAAGAACTGGAAAAGATGAAAAAATTAAAATAGAAAAAAAAAGAAACTAAATGCAAAAAAAAGAAAGAAAAAAGAATAACAAAATGAAAGGAAAAGAAAAAGAACTGAAAGAAAAAAAGGAAACAAACTAAAAGAAAATTAAAAATAAAGCAAGGAGAAAAAGAAAGATGAACAATAAGGAAAAAAAGGAAGAAATATAAGGAAACAATGAAAAGAAAAAGAACAAAACGAAAAAGCAATAAGAGTAAAGAAAAAAGTATAAAAAAAAGAATTGAATGGGAAAAATTAAAGAATTAAAAAATAAAGCAAAGAGAAAAAGATTAACAAAAAGACAAAATGGAGGAGAAAAAAAGAATTAGGAAACAATGAAAAAAGGTGAACAAAACAGAAAAAAAGCTACAAAAAAAGGAAAGAAAAAAAATTGAGGAGAAAAAAAAAAAAAAAGAGAATTAAAAAAGTAAAAAAGCAAATAATTAAGAAAAGACGAAAAGGAAAAGAACGAAAGAAAGAAAACGATACAAAAAAAAAAAGAGAGCAAAGAGCATTAGTGTGTTGCAGCGTCTGACCGTGTCTGCAGGAGCTGACGTTCAGCAGGCCGGACTGCCGGCACGGACAGAATCCTTCATTTGGAGGAAAATCTGCTCCATTCTCAAACAGTGTTGTTGGAGAAACATATCGGAAAACAGGAATCCCACTGGACACCAGCGGCCGCTGATACACCAGCTCCATCGACCTGACAAACACACAATAAACAGCCCATAATAAGCTTGTGTTTGTCTGTTCTTATTTCAGTTCATTTACTTATAAAGCACACGTTTACATTTGGATTTTAGACCGGGTTTTTACACCGTTTCCAACAAAGTCAAATTTAAGCACTTTTCAGGTGCATTTTCAAAATTTCCAACAATTTACAAGTTTGGTAAATTACATATTTATTTGTTATAGTATAATCTTCTCTTGGAATACTTTTAAGTTTGCCCCAAGTCCAACACTGAATTGCTGTAATTTACTCTTTTAAATATAATTTACATCTTAAATGTGCAATCTCAAGTTTATATTTATTTAATTTCATGCATTGTTCACTCGTGAAGTGGTAATACATACTTAAAAAAAAAATATATATATATATATATATATATAAACAAAATAAATTTAAACAACAACAACAACAACAACAACAACAATAAAAAACTAAAATAAAATAAATTTAAATAATAATAATAATAATAATAATAATAATAATAAAATAAAATTTAAACAACAACAACAATAAAAGAAAACAAAATAAAAATTATACATTATATAATATATAGATATAAAATATTATATTTTTTTTAATTATTATTACATATTTAGTTCACATGCATACTTCATCACATTATATCAGATACTATTTTAATTTACTCGCATCTTAAATCTCAAATTTATTTTAATTTGACATGGTGACTTCATGAGTGAACAACGCATTACTGCACGTAAAATAAATAATATTAAATTAATTAATTAATTGTGTGGAACGCAGCATTTTTTACAGTGTGAAACTCACAGGATGTTTTTATAGCACTGAGTTCTTATATGCTCTTATTTTTCTGTTAATCTGATGTTTTTGCATGCTCACCGGCAGGCGTCTGGGCTGTAGAAAGGCATGGTGGTCTCTTTGGTCATAAACGGAGGCCACATCTGACCCGCCGTCCCGTTAATCATATTACACTGATCAGACCTCCAGAAATCCACCTGTATTAAACACACAGCACGACATCACTTCCTGCTCAACATGTGACAGCTGTGTCCAAATCACACACACTTCTATCACTTATACATACAGCAGATGAGGAACATGTATCAAAGGGTTCGGTAATTTCTGATGTTAACAGGAGGATGGTTCTGTTTATATAAATAAACATGAACTGAATTGACGCTTCATCCGCATCTGGTGTGAACACACTATTACTGTTTGCCCAAATAAATGCAGACTTTAATATAAAAATACAATATAAAATGTAAGTGTTTTTACTGAGCTAATTTTAAAAGATTTTTGTGGGGTAATTTTTTTGGCAAATTTTGGCAATGCAATGAAGTTATGCAATCAAGCTCGCATAATGTTTATTATCTAAAATGCATGTTTTTCTTACATTTTTGAGGCCGTTCCAGGAGTCCACCATGTGCACCTTGCGGATGTCGTCTCGGCCGGTGAAGATGGTGAACAGCCCAGTGTTGGAGTTATTAAACTACAGAGAGAGAAAAAACAAATGCAGAAAATCAGCGGAGGTGTAAACCGCACAGAACTGGACGCACATCAGCTATGATGGAATATTAAATGAGTAAACAGTGGGTGTGGCTTGTTTTTTTCTACTGCGAGCTGATTGGATGTAGTAAAGTAGGCGTTTCATTCAGAAAGATGGGGAAAAGGGTTTGGGGAGAGTTAGTACACCCTAACAGACTCCTCCTCCTCACCATTTCTGTTTGTTGTCATAGCGATGTCAAAACTGACAGCTGGAGGGGCGTGGTTAAGTATGTTAGCCCCGCCCAATACCCCAGAAAGACATAATCTGAGAACTTAACTGAAAACAAACAGGAAGTGCATTTTCAGATTTCAATTACATGTGCAAACCATTTATTGTTCTTAATGACATGCACAGATGAATTGTTCAGCACAAAACTGGCAATGTGAGCTAACAGAATCAATATGGCTAGTTTTGATTTCATGGGGACTTTAAAATGTATTAAACCTCTATTTGAAATTTCAGGTATTTCATGCAATTTGTTATTTTTCCATGTATCCCACTGCTCTTGGCACTTATTTAAAAAGGTAACGCACATCAGCGAATAAGCCGAATTTGCCGCTGGACGGGAGCATGCCGGGCAGGTATTTGTTGAGGAAGTCCACCAGTTTGCTGTCGTAGCCCCACATCAGCTCTCCCACCGGTTTGGTCAGGAACGGACCCTCGTTGAAGGTCTTGAAGGTGGTGCTGAGCAGAAGGCGAATGGGAAACGGCATGTTCTCCATCATCACTGACGCTCCCTGAGGAAAGAGAGCACAAACAGCAGCACTCAGAAAACAAAAATTAATTTGTTTCTTAAAATTATGTTTCTATCTTGAAAACCACAGACGAAAAAAAACAAACAAACTCGGGACTCGTGGAGCTGTGCTTCGGTGGATTTGCTCTACAATGTTTGAACTTTCAGCAGTGAAATTTAAACCACACTGAACTAAACTACACTGAACTTCAACTCTGAAATCTGGACTTTACTAGAACTATGTTAAGCTGCTTTGACAATCTACATTGTGAAAAGCGCTATATAAATAAACCTAAACTTCTGAGAAACTTTCAGTTCATAAAAGTCCATAAATTCTCATTCATTTAAAACTACACACAACTGTTTGTTTCACAATTTCACACACACTTTTTCTTTGATATCAGCTGACATTTACAAAAGTGCATCTCCGCAGGTTTAAACCCTGTTATCTGAACTGACCCTGAACTTGAACTGACACCATTTCAATTCACTATAATCTTCTATGTGAAGCTGCTTTGACACAATCTACATTGTAAAAGCGCTATAGAAATAAAGATGAATTGAATTGAATTATCTGATTTTACCGCTGTACTTCACGTGTCACGCTGACATGATCTAATCCACAGCATATTACAACATATACTCAAGATCACATGTTATTTGCTGTGATTTTTTTTATTTATTTGTTCAAATCAATTATAATTGTAAAAACTGAAAGACTCTGACTATCTGGATCCTAATTAATACAAATTGTATTCAAATAATTTCTCATCACTACAGCAAAATATAAAAATAAATGATCTAGAATAAATTAATAAATAAAATATGGAAATACAAATAGATAAATACCACAAAA
>CAIGQV010019871.1:550356-563307 GCA_903798115.1 Danio jaintianensis | reverse complement strand
AAAAAAAAGTAAAATAATTAATTAATAAATAAAATATGGAAACAAATAAACACAAAAACGCATCATTTAAAGAAAATACAATAAAAAACACACAAAACAAAATTAAATAATATATAAACAAAAAAAAAATACACAAACAAATAAGTTAACAAACAAACAAACAAAAGAAATGAATACAAAATAAACCAAGTAAATAAACCAATAAATTAATAAAACCACTTTTGTTTCAGGATATAAAATAAATAAAATATATTTAATAATAAATTAATTTTTAAAATCAAAACATTCATTCACTCACTGAGATGTTGCCAATTAGATCAGATTGACCATTTTAAACCATTCAAACAAAACTGAAGCACAAAAACAATGTCCAGCTCCTGAATGCATTACGAAGGCTAACACCAGGCATGAACACTGCATTATAGAGCCAAGCGCATCCAGTTCCTCATCAAAAAGAGCAGAATATAAATGTCAGATTCTCACCAGCACCAGCATGTTGGGGATTGTGACCACATCAGACTCGTCTCCCACAGACATGCTTTCCTCAAAGAAATACTGACGATACTCCTTATACGACACCGTGTGGTTTTCATGAAACGTGATGTTGTCCTTCCACCGGTTTTCTCTGAAAAACAGTCAGAAAATGTGCTTTAGGAAAATAATAATCATTTTAAAAAGGCTAAAAGTAGCTGCTAACTAAAAATCCTAAAAATAATGGGTGTCAGTCGTAAAGTTAGGACTCCAAAATTGTATTAACTTTTCTTAATTGCAAATACAATTCACATTGAAACAACATAACATTTAGACAGTTTTACAATTTACATACTCATTTACATAAATTCAATTCAAAATTCAACTAACATAAATTTAAGCAAATTCTGCATGACAGACGTGTGGCTCACAGATTAACACAGACACAAATTTTCTAAATTAATAGAAGTTATTGAAGCTATATTAAAAATACTCTCATAAATTGTTTTAATCTTAAAACTAAGGGTGTGACGAGACGAGACACGAGATTGTGTTCAGGAGAACAAGACGAGATTTTTACACTATTTTCAAGAAATCTTCAATGATGAAATATATGAATGAAAAATAATACATAAATAAAATCACAAAATGTAAAACTATTCAGGTGCTTTTTTTAAATCAGCTTGAAATGAATGTTATTTTACTTCTATTTTAATGAATTCTATCCAGTAAAGGACATGCAAACACTGCTAAATATTTAGCTACAAACTCTACTGATTGGCTTCTTCCCTGTACAATTTCACATGAGAATCAGACTCCTCCTTTCCACAAATTGAACTTTTTATTTTTTAAAGAATGTATGTAATCATGTCATTTTTGGTTTTTAATTTTTCAGCAGTTTCACTTTCATTCAGCAACAGTTTCCGTTTTTTCCGGACAACATAAACGTGTGTTCGGTGATGATGATAATGACGTATGCGTCTAATGTGTGTATGTGTCTCCAGGACTTCACTGCGTGTGTGTGCACACACACTCGGAGATGTGTGTGTCTGTGGTCCTGACTCGATGGGTGGAGAGAAGTGTCAAACAGCTGAGTGTGCATGGCTTATCTTGTCGCAAAATGCAGCTGAAAGTCCTACACAACGGTAATAGTTTGATTACGTCGTTTACATGTTTGTACTGCACTTCAATAATGCGACTGAAATAGGAATACTCCACGTCTTAATTCGATTGGTGTTTACGACAATTATTGCTTTAAGCATATCTAAAGTGCTATTCCATCGTATGTTATGAGCCGTGGTTAATGCGTGTAGCTGCAGCAGCCTCTGCTTTTGGATGCGGCAAAACACATCCCTACTTAAAACTAAAACTTTTAATGCCAGAATTTTTTTTATTTAATGTCATTTAAAACTTGTTTTAATAAAGACGAAGGAATTCCCAAATAGTAAGAAATGATTCTCATTTAGTTTTTTTGAAAATACACAAATGGATAATAAATAAAAATAAAAAATATAATAATAATAATAATAATAATAATAATAATAATAATAATAATAACAATAATAATGATAATAGGGGCGACCCGGTGGTGTAGTGGGTAGCACGATCGCCTCACAGCAAGAAGGTCGCTGGTTCGAGCCTTGGCTGGGTCAGTTGGCGTTTCTGCGTAGGTTTCCTCCGGGTGCTCCGGTTTCCCCCACAGTCCAAACACATGCGCTATAGGAGAATTGGGTAAGCTAAAATTGGCCGTAGTGTATATGTGTGAATAAGTGTGTATGGGTGTTTCCCAGTGATGGGTTGCAGCTGTAAGGGCATCCGCTGTGTAAAACATATGCTGGATAAGTTGGCGGTTCACTCCTCTGTGGCGACCCCTGATTAATAAAGGGACTAAGCCGAAAAGAAAATGAATGAATGAAAGAATAATAATAAATAATAATAATAATAATAATATAAATAATTACATTCAATAAATAAATTAAACAAAAGCATTAAAAATATAAATTCAATTAAACAAAAGCATTAAAAATATATATATCTGCTTAATTATTTTCTAAGTAAATACATTTATTATCCCTTAACAATCAAATCAAATAAAACACGTAATTCTTCACCCATTCATTCTTTCTTTCTTTTCGCCTTAGTCCCTTTATTAATCCGGGGTCGCCACAGCGGAATGAACCGCCAACTTATCCAGCATATGTTTTACGCAGCGGATGCCCTTCCAGCTGCAACCCATCACTGGGAAACATCCATACACACTTATTCACACTCATACACTACGGACAATTTAGCTTAACCAATTCCCCTATAGCGCATGTGTTTGGACAGTGGGGGAAACCGGAGCACCCGGAGGAAACCCACGCCAACACGGGGAGAACATGCAAACTCCACACAGAAACACCAACCGACCCAACCAAGGCTCAAACCAGCGACCTTCTTGCTGTGAGACGAATGTGCTACCCACTGCGCCACCATGCAGCACATTCTTCACCCAGCCTGTATTAAAATAAATAAATAAAAATTGAATGTGGCAATATATTTTTATTTTGAAATCTTGATTTGAAAATGCCAACTTAATAAAAAAAATAAAAACTAAAAGTTTCCACGAATAAATATCTGACAGACTCCTCCCCCTTCCCCATCAGCCAATCACTGTGCACAGTTAATGAGCATGAGGTCATCACCCATAGCAAAAAGCTCAGCCCCGCCCTCACGCTTATCTTCAGACTTCTCTATAATCCCCAGTAAAGTTTCTCTCTGCAGCTTCATGAAACTTTTACAGTTATTTAGAGAAACTCCTAGTGGAAGAAGTGTTTTTTCAATACAAGCGCAGATCAGAGGCAAATTTATCCTGACATTGCAAAAATTCAGCTTTTGAGGAACAGCTTCAGTCAGCGTGTTAGAAAGTCACACGCAAACACTGACAGACTCCGCTCAGATTGTGAAATGTAAACGCATGATTTGTTTAAAAGTGAACCGCAGCCACAAACACGTCATGAGTCTGGTGTAAAAGGAGGAAGCACACGACCGTGATGGAGGAAACCAATGAACATTTAACAACCACAGTAAACCACTAAAATCACCAGGCCAAAAACAACGGTCCACCTATAAACGGTTTAACATCAAAACACACACGCATAAAAATATAGCAGTACAGTAAAGTTTTTTTGACTGCTGATACAATAAACACTTAAAAAAAAATTTTATGGCAATAAATGCAACTGATTATTGCTAAATATGCTCAAAAAACCTAGTGCTGTTAAAAGTTTGTATTAACAGTGTGTTGTACAGTCATGGCCAAAAGTTTTGAGAATGACATAAATATTGGAAATTGGAAAAGTTGCTGCTTAAGTTTTTATAATAGCAATTTGCATATACTCCAGAATGTTATGAAGAGTGATCAGATTAATTGCATAGTCCTTCTTTGCCATGAAAATTAACTTAATCCTGAAAAAAATTAATACAAGTAAAAAAAAAAAATAAATAAAAAAAAAATTAACTTAATCCTGTATTATGAGATATAAATTCAAAATTGAAAAACAACAACAACAAAAAAAAAAACATACTGGGGGTGTGAAAATTAATTGTTTCTTCAGTGCACTGCAATGCAGACAATTCGGTATCGGTTCAGTAATAGATCATAACCGGTTATTACGTACTGACGTTATTTATCTCATATGCGCCATGTCACGGTAGCTTACTATGGCGAGTGAGAGTAATTAAAACACTGCAACTACTTAAAAACGCAGAAACTCTGCACAATTCGCTACACGTGTTCTTTCACTGACACTGAAGTTACAGCAGAAGCCCCTATTTCACGGCTGTGGAGAAAATTAAAGTAAACTCCATTTCTCTCTCTCACTGTGGGCCTTTGACCTGCTGGCGTGACTTTTCCTCTCCTCTCGGCTGTTATAGCGTTACTTCTGGATACAGACAGGAGCGTGGCTGCAGAGCGAGTTTTCTCCACCGTGTTGCCGTCTATAATAGATCAGCTGTGATCGCCGCTGCCGTTTATCAGTGTCACTCATCGAGCGCTGAACAGTGCCAGAGCGTTAGAGCCAATCGCAGCCCTTTCTGTTGAGCGTGTGACCAATCATAAGGGTGTAAGAACTCGTTTGACAGGGCTCATAAAGCGAGCGGGATATTTACATTTCTTTATTTGCTATAAATGCAAAGGTACAGTTCTGACTATGTATTAAAGGACAAAATTGTATTACAAATAATATGTAAATATAAATATATTTATACATTTTAATACAAGAATTCTTGTGCTGTGAAGTAAAACATAAAATTGTGTATGGCAAGCATCGTCAATGCACCGAGATATTGAATTGAACCGAATCGATGGCATGATAATCGTACCGTGAGACCAGTGTAGGTTCACACCTCTAATATATACACACACACACTATATACCATATAGTGTAATATATATATATATATATAAACCAGAATAAACTCCATATAGAATAAATTGATTTTAGATTTACAAATGTAGTCATAATTGTAAGAAAATAAACTCATAACTGCAAGAAAAAAAAAAAAGAAAAAAAAAATTATTAAATTAATGTGAGAAATTCTGAACTCAAAAATAACCATATAAACGTTTTGTTTTTCCTGTGAATGGTCATGATTGCAAGACAAAAGCCACTGTTAACTGCTTTATGTATTTATTTTAAACTATTCTGATTTGGTATTCAATATACAGTAAAGCAAAAAACAACAAATACACAAATTAACAGAAACAAAAATGATGTTATAACTATAAATCTGCAATAGCAAAAATCTAAATTCAGAGAATAAACTCAGAATAGACTTTAGATTTAAAAATGTAGTCATAATTATAAGAAAAACTTGCAATTTCAGAGGGAAAAAAGCATGAATGCGAGAAATTCCGAACTTTAAAAAAACCATATATACTATTTTTTTTTGTGAACAGTCATGATTGCAAGACAAAAGCCGCTGTTATCTTTTATTTACACTAAGGTGGATACTGCATGTCCTAAGAGCTATTGATTCCTACCGCCTTTTTTTGACAATGCACAAGTTTTTAATGCAGTTTAACAGAAAAGAAAGCGATCAGGACTCTCACCGGTACACGTACGGCCCTCTCTGGATCACCATGGGCCTTTCTCCTTTCAGGATCTCATCAGGATTGACGATGTGGAAGAAATACACAGACATGAAGAAGGGAACCGGGATGTCCTTCCACATGGTGTAGGAGAGATCGTTTTTGGGATTGATCTCCACATTCTGCAAACATACACACACTGATTAGCTATCATTCAGTCTACTTTAAAGGGATAGTTCACCCCAAAAATGAGAATGTCCTATATAGGGCTGAACAATATATGATTTAAACATCAATATCGTAATGCGTGCATCTGCAATAGACACGTCACAGGATGTTGAGTTGGATCAGCACAACAGTTGAGAATACATGAGATTTGTGGAGTTATTGCAAAGAATAACCATAACAGAGTCAAACTTTATCATTTGCATGTGTTTTAAATGCATTTCAAGAGAGTTTAAAGCATTCAGGGCACAAAAGAATAAAACATTTGTAACTTTAATGAAGAATAATTGTACTGAATTAATACAATATTTATTTTAAATTTTATTTCATTTTTTTTCCAAGCTTTAACAAAACATTTTGTACAATCAAGGTTGTAATTTTTTCCCTATAGTGACCCTTGCCGCCAAAATAAATTAATAAACAAGTTAAATTAAAACAACATTGCATAGACATTAGATACAAATATAATAAGGCAAAATGGAAATAAAAAAATAAACTGTACAGTATTGTACACATGTACAATTGGACAATATCAATTGTAAAAATAATTCAAATACAAAAAAATACCTACATGATAATACAAATCAATAATCTGACATGTTTCTTCTACATATGAAACCAAACAATCATGGTGATCACATTTAAACCTGTTTGCACAGATTTTTTTTATATAAATCAGTTAAAGGAAGTCTTAATTTTGGGAAAATATGTGACCATAGGTTGACGAATTAATACAATGACTACAGTGTTATTTTATTTACATTTTACATTTCATTTTCTGCACCTCAATACTGTTTGACTCTTCGGAAAACCATAAAGCGCTGTTTATTTTACTTCTGCTTGTTGCTCTATTGCAATTAGTTTTGCTTGCAATTTGTTAATTATATTTATACATGATTCACAAGCTTACAAAAATCACCCCAATCAATCTAAATGAATGATTTCTTTCCAAACAGAGATGCTCAAGTCATCTGGTGAAATTGTATTCATATCGCAATATATATATAAAAAAATAATAATAATAATAATAAAATAAAATAAAAACAGAAAAACAAAACATAGCAATGTCAGATTTTTCAAATATCTGTAGGTTATCATTCAGTGTACTTTAAAGGGATAGTTCACCCATAAAATGACAATGTCTTGTTTAGGGCTGCACAATGTCCCGATCAGGTTTTTTTTTTGCCCTCGAGTCCGAGACAGAGTCGGAGTCCGAATCATTTGATTTTGAATATCTACCAATATCGAAACCCGATCCGATACTTCTATATTACATTAAAAAATAAATAAAGAAGAGCAAAGAAACAGATCCAGGATATTTCTTTTTTTTTTATTATTTAATTGACCTTACTTTAACATTTAACAACTAATAAACACAGCACTTCTGTGAGTAGCTTGAACAATCAAGTAATAAATAACATCAATTCTTCACTTTTGGACTTTAGTGCAACAGTAAATATAAAAAAAAAAAAATCCAATATAAAAACAAATAAAACCTCAACTTAAAATACACGGCAGGCAATCCCAAGTTTACATATCTCACAGTTTGCTATGGCAATGTTGTCGTCATTAACTTTATAATACCTCCAGACCGCAGACACACTCGCGCTTTCCGCTTCAAGCTGCTTCCATGTTCTACTTTTCCGGCATTTAACCAATAGCATCTCTGCAACAAAGTGATGTCATGCCGCATGCGTTGCTGTTTCTGTGTAAAGTCAAGAAAGAGGTCTAACTCTGTGCCACCGCAGAACTATAGATGTGTTAAATTAATGAGGGTATATATACACATATATATTCGAGTCCTGATCGAGAGGTAACATCCGATTCAGATCGAGTCTGAAACCGCATGATCGGGTTCGATTTACGATCACGTGATCTGGACATTCCTAATCAATATCGCAATTGGACTATTGCGGATCCGCACATTGCAAGAAAATCTGAATTATAGTCCACCAGGAGCTACACAATTGCATTTAATTACTGTATTTATATGGAAAGTATAAGATTTATGCAAAAAACGTCTATCTTTTTGCATGTTTCTAGTCCAAATATCTTCATTTCAAAGCAAAAATATGATTATTTTACAGATACTTTTGTTTTAAGGAAAAAACTTGAAAGGTAAAGTTTAAAGAAAAAAAGTTAACAATATTTTCATTTGATTTAATTTTTTTTTTTTTACATATTTGGACAAGAAACAAGGCAAAGCAAAGAAAGAAATGCATTTTTTGCATTAAGATTTTTCAATTTCTGTACCTGAATACTGTCAGACTCCATAGAAAAACCACCAAATAGCACCAATAGCACTATTTGATGCATCTTATAAAAATGTATCCTAATATTAAAAATAAATAAATAAATAATAATAATAATAATAATAATAAATTAAATAAAAAATAATAAAAATACAAGATAATAAATAAAAAAATAGAAAATAAATTAAATAAATAATAATTTAAACTAATAATAATAATAATAATAATGATATAATAATAATAATAATAATAATAATAATAATAATAAATATACAAACATATATATTTTTTTAATTACAAATAAAATAAATAAACAAACTAATAATAATAATAATATTAATAAACAAATAAATATACAAATATATATTTTTTAATTACAAATAAAATGTAAACAAATTAAACTAATAATAATAATAATAATAAATAAATAATACAAATATATATTTTTTATTACAAACAAAATAAACAAACAAATTAAACTAATAATAATAATAATAATAATAATAATAAATAAATACATAAACAAATATATATTTTTTAATTACAATTAAAATAAATAAACTAATTAAAACTAATAATTATAATAATAATAATTTAAAAAATGCAGAAAACGTCAAATAATCACAAGATCAGATTTTTCCAATTTCGTGCAGCCCTAGTCCTGTTTATTTACTCACCCATAACTCATCCGAGATTACTTTTATTTCTTCAATAGAACCATAAAGGAGGTTTTGAGCCGAATCTGTGGTTCTTGGTGCTTCATATAATGGCAGTGAATAGTGACTGGTTTATTAGATTAAAAATAAACAAACAAATGAGTGCAAATCAATAGCTGTGACTCCTGATGACACACTGAGGTCTTGTGAAGCTGAACGATTGGAAAAAATTAACATTTACAATATTATTAGTGCAACCTTGTGATTTTATTGTGATTTACTTTCGCAAATTGGTGAAGTTCGTTCCTCGCCGCTGTCGCCACTGGCTTGCATGGTTCGGGACCTGTAGAGCTGCGCATCGATGGATTTGCTCTTCAGTGTTTGGACTCTCAGCAGTGAAAATTAAACCACACTGAACTGAACTTAAACTCTAAAAACTGAACGGACACCATTCCAATTCACTATAATCTTCTATGTGAAGCTGCTTTGACACAATCTACATTGTAAAAGCGCTATAGAAATAAAGATGAATTGAATTGAATTGAATTTATTATTAAAGCGACCAGAGTACATTTGCACACATGCAGAGATCTGTTTGACCAGGCTGTGGTTTAAAGCTAATAATACTATAAATAATGTTCAATTTCTTACACAGAGCGATTGCTTTGCTTCACAAGACCTCAGTGTCACCAGGAGCCATGGTTAATGATTTAGACTCCTTTGTATGCGTTTATTTTTAATCTAAAAAACCTCACCATTCAATGCCATTATATAAAAAAAAATCAGAAAAAGAGCCACAGATTCAGCCCAAAATCTGCTTTTATGTTCTACTGAAGACAAAAAAAAGTCACTTACATCATTGATGAGCTGTGGAAGAGCAAATTAACATGATTAAAAGGCAATTCTCATTTTAGGGTGAACTACACCTTTAATAGATCAACCTAATTCTTAAAGGGACAGTTCACCAAAAATGACAATTCCTCAACATTTACTCACACTTAAAATGTATTTATTTCTTCCATTGAATGCAAAATGAGGATATTCTGAAGAATGTTGGAAAAAGGCAGTCATCTAAAGAAGCTGGATGAAGGTGGATAACAAAAGAAAAAAAACACTATGAAAGTCAATGGCTTCAGCATTTTTCAGTATATCTGCCTTTGTGTTCAACAACAGAAGAAAAAAACTAAAATCAAACAGGCTTGGAACAAATGGAGGATGAGGAAATGATTTATTTACATTAAGGAATTATAAAACTAGGATTTTTTTCTTAAACCTCAGATTAATGGCTGATAAAGACTCCCTTTAAACACTTAATCAGCCATAAATCTGCATTTATTTACTTTTTTAAATGTAGTTCATACAAATCTACATTGAACTATGGCTTGTAAGACTTAACCAAGGCTGTACTTATTTGATAAAATATTGCAAATATTATTACTACTTAAAACAACTAGGTAAATATATATATATATATAAAGTGTAATTTATAGCTGTGACGTAATGATTTTTTAAAGTTCTAATGCGATCAAGAAACATTGATGACTATTATCAGTGCTGAAAATAACATTTTTGACATTATATTAATAACATTAATGAATAAAGTTCAATTAAAAAAGCATTTATTTTGGAAGCAGAAATATTTTGTAACATTATAAAATGTCTTGATTTTGACTTTGACCAATTTAATGCATCCATGATAAATAAATGTAAGGTCTTGACTCCAAAAAACACGAAAGAAATGTTAAAAACAAATGTGTCAGTCACGTTTGACAAACTAACTACTACAAATGTCTAACCTTAGTTTAGATTTCACAATGCATTCTTGGTGTAAGAAGCATTAACATTAACGTAAACAACTTAATTGTACAATTGTATACATTTTAAACGACAACAGAAAGTCAAATCAAGTTAAATTCAAGATTTTTCATCACTAAAATCCCATGCTTTTGCCTCTCATTGTCATTTCTAAACACAAGATAAGCTTAAAGCGCCTGTCAGATGCTAAACTCACCTTCACTATTTGATCATCAATGATAATCGGTCCCACAAACACCAGGACAGTCCCGAACAACAACGCCATGCCTCCCAGAACTAAAAACACGATCGATAATGTCGTTTGAGACACCATCCTTATTTCTCACACTTCAAAATAAACGCAGAAGTTTAGAAGGAAATAAATGAAGTGATTTCTTCTGGAAAGCGCGGCGAGCTCCAAACGCCTCAACAGCTGAACAAACTATCATTTACGCGAGATAAAGCCATAAAACCCCGCTCATTGAGGTAATTAATGCTCTTATAGCTTTACGGTCATGTAGTGTACAGCCGTGAGAGAAGTTAAAGTCCGTCTCTGTGTTCGAGCAGCTTTTATAGCCGTCCAGCAGCGTGATCGTCATGTTTATGATTAGCAAAGCTCGCCGCCTCTGAAGCACAGACTTCTGGGTAATGTAGTTTTACACATGACTCGCGTTATTGGCGACTTTCTGGATAAACGAATACACCAATTCGCGGTTTTAGATTTATAATATGGCCATCTATCAAAGATGAGACATCCCATTGAGGAGTCCGCATCAAATAACATATATAAACGCGATTTTATATGCAGCTATGGAAAAAAAATTAAGAGATCGTTTCAAAATTCTTAATTTTCTCTGGATTTACCATTTATAGGTGTGTGTCGGAGTAAAATGTAATTTTACTTTTATTCTGTTAAATACTGATGACATTTCCACCACATTTAAAATAAAAATATTGTCATTTAGGGCAGTGTTTCTCAACCACGTTCCTGGAGGAGCACCAGCTCTGCACATTTTCCATGTCTGCTTAACCAAACACACCTGATTCAGATCATCAGCTCATTAGCAGAGACTGAAAGACCTATAATGAGCGTGACAGACAAAGGAGACATCCAAAACATGCAGTGCTGGTGGTCCTGCAGGAACGTGGTTGAGAAACACTGATTTAGGGGAATTATTTAGCATGAAATAACAATAAAGTACCATGTTTATATTTTTAGACAACACAATAACAGTGTTTAACTTCAGGTAGTTTAGGAAATCAATATTAGGTGTAATAACCCATTATTTTCAATGACATTAAATTATAACATTTGTTATTCCATAGACACAGATCTGTGCACAGAAAGCATTAAATGCAAATTAAGCATCTACATTAATTTTTCAATAACCTTTGTGAAAATAAATTAATATGCATAAAATAGACTATAATGTTCTAACATCATTCAGTACAATGGATTTATTTACGTAAAAAATCGACATACTGTATATTAAATATATCAAAGAAATATAAATATTTTGGAGCCAAACTGTGATTCTTAAATCAAGTATTTTAATATGTCAACAAATGATTCTTGTCCAAAATTCCTGACAAGATTTGGACATAAATATTAAAATGTAACATAAATAAATAACATAAATAGCACATATATTGATATAGAGAATTAATCATTTATTTTATTGGTGTCAAAAATGCAATGCAAGTTGGATAATTTTTTTAATTAAATTTAAAGTACGTTTTTTTGCCCAACTGTTGTTCTACCCTGCATTTTTAAGAGTGTAAACTACTGAAATAAATCTGCATAATTTATTCTATTTTTTATATGCATTTACAACATATTGTTTGATTGATAATTATGCAAATGGTCTCAGGTAATTTGATTTTAATGATTTATTTTATTTGTCATTGAAATCATGGTGTAGACAAAGCAAACGGCGCATGAATACAGGGTCATAAATTATTAAACAGAACATGATAAGTGTGCTTTATCTTTATTGGAAAAGTACTTGCCTATGATAACATATGTAACGCAATGCCTTATCTTTAGCCTGCAGTGACACATACATTTTACTTTATGAAAGTAAAATTAAGATGCAGGACAAATATATATATATATAAATATATATAATTGGACAATATTGATAAATACACCACCACCACCACTACTACTACTACTAAAAAGGGTCTTAAATCAGAATATATTTGTAACATTAATTGAATTTCCATTGGGATAGTTTACACACACACACACGCACACACACACACACACACACACACACACACAAAAACAAACAAATTCTGTCATATTTACCCTTTCACTTGTCACAAATCTGTTTGTGTTTCTTTCTGTTGAACATTTGAGAAAAAGTTGGAAACCATAAACCACTGATTTCCATACTAGTACGGAAAAATCCTATGGCAGTCAATAGCTACCGGTTTTCAGCATTCTTCAAAAATATCTATTTTGGGTTCAAAAGAAAAA
>CAIGQV010019871.1:514186-528544 GCA_903798115.1 Danio jaintianensis | reverse complement strand
AGTGCTACATTGTTGCTAACAGGTCCAGAATGGTTGCTAGGGAGTTGCTAAGGTGTTGTGGGAGTTTGTAAGAGGAGTGCTACACTGTTGCTAAAAAGATCTGTATGGTTGATAGGGAGTTGCTAAGGTCTTATGGGAGGCGATCAGGGCAGTGTACATTGTTGCTAAGGATTTCAGAAAGGTTGCTAAACAATTGCTAAGATGTTGTGGGAGTTTGTCAGTGGAGTGCTTCACTGTTGCTAAGGAGATCCAAATAGTTGCTATGAAGTTGATAAGGTGTTGTGGGAGGTTGTCAGGTAGTACAAAGCTGCCAAGGGGGTTCTGGATGGTTGATTGAAAGTTGCTAAGGTGCTGTGGAAGGTTGTCAGGACAGTGCTACATTGTTGCTAAGGGGCTGTGGATGGTTGCTATGGAATTGCTTAAGTGCTCTCACCCCTCCATTCTCATAGAGAGGGTTGTCAAACTCCGTCTCAACAGTGATCTGGCTGTAGGGATGCGGATACATCAGAGGAAGTCTCAGGTTTGAATGATATCTGCATCTGAGGAACACACAAGTGTAGAAACAATGGTGTTTTCCCACTTACACATAACATTACACTACAGGCCATTACATGCTTTATGAGTGCTTAATAACACAATTTGATTAGTATAAGCATCTCTGAGCAGGCTGTGAAATGAGAAGCAGAACACATGTAAGAGCTAATGGCCGGTTGTGCTGTCAGTAATGTTCACCTGGTGATGTAGATGTAGGTTCCTCCGAGCACCGCAGACACCAGCAGCACCAGGATGAATATTCCCAGAGCCAAACTTCCTCCATCAAAAGAGGATTCTGTAGCCGCTTCAGACACTGGAACACACACAACCATCATACACACTACACTAAATAGGGCTGCACAATATACTTTGTTTCAGCATCGATATCATTGCATCAGCATCAGGATCTGCAATGTTCAGTTGGGATTACATTAAACAGAAACCACAGTTCAGAACATGAGATTTGTGGAGTCACTGCAGAGTTTCACCATGATGGAGGGAAAGAAATCATGTGCATGTGTTTTAAATGCCTGTGTGAGCATTTCAAGAGAGTTTAAAGCATTTGCAATTTTATGAAAGATACATTTTATTGGATTATTTATGTTTGTGTTACAATGAAGAATAAGCAATGTTATTTAATATTTGATCATACAATTTCTGCACCTAAATACAGTTAGACTACCTAGAAAACCATAAAGCACTGGATATCTCATTTTTTCTTTGCTTTATTCTATTTATCTATGCTTGTAATTTGTGTCATTTTATGTACATTTTTCCATCTAAATTTAACAAATTCTTTCCATATAGAGCTATTCAATTCACATCGCACAGTATATCTCAGAAAAAAATGCAATGCCAGATTTGTGTAATATTGTGAAGCCCTAACACTAATCATCAATAATCACCTGCTTTTATTAGTATATTCAACAACAACACTTACCCTCTAATGCATGATTGCCAGAACATTCATGATTGGCTGAAATAATAAGGAAAAAATCATATTACACACACACACACACACACACACACAAATTGTAACAGAAAGAAATTACTCTGAAATTGCAAGTACATTTCATAAATAATTACAAAGGATCTGCAAGCGGCACATTGAATTAAATGTGAAATGTTTGTAAAAAAGGAATACCGAAACATCCTTAATATTAATATTCAATCTACTAGAACTTCTATGTTAAGTTGCTTTGACACAATCTACATTGTAAAAGCGATATAGAAATAAAGATGAATTGAATTAATAAACATAATCATTAAATAATCCAAATGTAATACAAATATTTGAATAGTAAAACTGAAATAGTACCGTCTTACACTTTCTTACAATATAAACAATAAAAATATCTTAGATTTTCACATGTGAATAGAGTTTCTTTAAATACCCCCACTCTCTCCATACCTCTGCAAAGGGGTAATGGTCCACTCCAGAATGAAGGATTTCCCAGAATGCACTTGATGGCCATTTCGCCGATAAGCTCGTATCCCTGGTAGCACATGAAGGTCAGAGACTCTCCTGGAAGGTAAAGTCTTTTAGACAGAATCTGGTAGCCATTGTCGGGAAGGCCGGGATTCTCACAGGACACGGATTCTTCTGCTATTATACAGAGAAATAAAGAGTCATGAATAACTGAGGGAGTGAAAAGAGCTTCGGTGTTGTTGTAGTAGACTCACAGACGCAGTGTGGAAGGTGTGATGTCCACACAGGGGTGCCAGGCTCTCGGCCATAGCAGGTGAGTGTGGCGCCGCCCTGCAGGACAAATCCAGGACTGCAGCTGTACTGGATGGTGGTGCCGACCAGCAGTTTGGGGTCAGACAGTGTGCGTGTGGAGTGATCCACGTGTCCCGGGTCTGTACAATACATGACTGAAGAAAGGAGAGAGAAAAGATATAGAGCTGAGTGAATCTGCACTGAATCTGAGTGAATCTGTGCATAGTTGCTGAATCTGACTGAATGTGTGAATTTGAATGCATATGCGGAATTTGAGTGTATCTGCACCAAATCTGACTTAATCTGAATGAATCTGAGTGATTCTGCTGAATCTGACTGAATGAGTCAAATCGAATAAATCTGTTAAATCTGAGTGAATCTGAATGAATCTGCACTGAACATGGATGAATCAGCTCCAAATTAGAGTGAATCTGCTGAATCTGACTAAATCAGCTGAATCTGAAAGCAGTGAATCTGAGTGTACTGGCACTGAATCTGACCGAACTGAGGAAAATCTGACTGAATCTGCAGTTAATCTGACTGAATCTGCAGTGAGTTTACAAACATCTGCCAGACTCACTCTTCTCACAGAACGGAGGCTGTGTGCTCCAGCTCAGGTCCACCTGACAGATGAGTGTTTCGCTGCCCACCAGGTCGTACCCGGGGTCGCACTGGTATGTGATGTGGGCTCCACGCACCAGCGCTGCATGAGACGTGCTTTTCCAGCCGTTCTGAATCTCAGGCAGGTCTGGGCACGAATCGTTGCGGGACACCTCTGGAAAACAAAGAACAATTATTCAATCTCTTCTATTCCCCACATATCAAGAGATCATTTATGCCATTTAAATTGCATCAATTCATTTTTTATTTTAATAAAAAAAAAAATTCATAGTATTTTTTGTGGGCGACACGGTGGCTCAGTGGTTAGCACTGTGGCCTCACAGCAAGAAGGTCACTGGTTCGAATCCCGGCTGAGTCAGTTTCTGTGTGGAGTTTGCATGTTCTCCCCGTGTTGACGTGGGTTTCCTCCGGGTGCTCCGGTTTCCCCCACAGACCAAACACGCTATAGGGGAATTGATGAACTAAACTGGCCTTAGTGTATGAGTGTGTGTGTGAACGAGTGTGTATGGGTGTTTCCCAGTACTGGGTTGCCTCCGCTGTGTAAAACATATGCCGGAATAGTTGGCGGTTCATTCCACTGTGGCGACCCCTGATAAATAAGGGACTAAGCTGAAGAAAAATGAATGAATTAATGAAGAGTCTCTCACCCATGTAGTTGATGATGAAGCCTTCACCCTTCCCGAACACCAGGCCAGCCGGGTCAGAGTGGAAGCTGATGGTGAGGTCCGGGCTGGAGGACGACATCTTAAAGGGACTCGTGCCGCCCACAAACTGACCCAGAATACGAGTGGTGACTTCATCTCCGTCCAGGATGGTGAGCATATCACTGTCGCTCAGATTCAGCCTGACGGAGGAGACAACAGCTGTGTTTACATGCAAATATGCTAATTAAATGTGTGCACAAAACTGGAATATTGCATAAAAGATTTGCGAATAAAGCAGCGTTTCCAGTCAATGAGAAACAAAAGGGTCACTTCTTGATAAACGTGGAGGCAAATATCAGAGAGAGAAGTGTAGTATAATGCCACTGTGGTGTTTGTTCTCCTCTAATAAATGAGTTGCGCCTCAGAAGACGAAGACAAAGACGAAGCGCAATGAACGCGGTGAATGCGGTGGCTTTTGGAGGTGTGAGACAGATGCTCAAGGCAGTTCTGGAGCTAATAATAATAGAATATTAATAATTAGGGATGCCACAATATAATTTTGAAGCATTTGGTACAACATCCACGGTCCATTTTTTCGGCTTAGCATTAAAATTTTAACATTGTATTTTTAATTTTCCTCCTTCCTTTAATTACTCTCTGAACTGGCTCTGTGCATGTTACAATATGTGTCCATGTGCTGAAACATGGCTCGCCGCGAGCAAATGTCCATCAGTGAGCATTAAAGTAGGAGACATTTCTCACAGGAAAGTTACAACGCGCAAATTAAGCCTTGCTTCTTTACGGTAAGACTCAGTTATGACCAATAATTATGTCCATCTGTCCGACTTCACAAGCTTTCAATCAGTTCTGCCTTGGAATGTAAACATTAGGGAACATGTGTGTCTGTAACTTTCTCATTGTTCTGCGTCTTAAAGTAAAAACATCTTATTCCTGATGTCTTAAATGTTTTAAATATTAATCAAAGAACTAAAGATAATGAAATCACTCTGCTCTTACCTGAACAAAAGTATAGCTTTGTAATGGTTAACCTTTTATTTAATTTATACAGTGAAGATCATATACAGTATGCAGTGTTATATTATTTGATTATATTTCTCAGTAACTGAAAACTACTGTTAGGTACATGAAAAACCTGAAAAGCACTGTTTAGTTTAGTATTATCTTTGCTATATTGCATTCATTTTGTATTGTATTTAGCTTTCATCTTTATTTGACAGTGCTTTTTAGCATATCATATACCAAATCATACCGAAACCGTTATCTAAAACCGAAAATGATGTGCCAAAACTTTCTTCAATTAAACAAAGAGAAAACTGAAGTCATTGCGTTTGAAAACAGAGATGATGTTCTCAAGGTGAATGCGTACCTTGGCTCTAAGGGTCAAACAACAAAAAATAAGGTCAAGAATCTTGGTGTTATTCTGGAGTCTGTCAAAGCAGTAAGTAAATCAGCCTACTATCATCTCAAAAAACATTGCAAGAATTAGATGCTTTGTTTCCAGTGAGGACTTAGAGAAACTTGTTCATGGTTTTATCAGCAGCAGGGTGGATTACTGTAATGGCCTCCTCACTGGCCTTCCCAAAAAGACAGTCAGACAGTTAAAGCTCATCCAGAACGCTGCTGCCAGGATTCTGACCAGAAGCAGAAAATCAGAGCACATCACACATGTCCTCAGGTCTTTACACTGGCTCCCAGTCACAATCAGAATAGATTTTAAAGTATTATTACTTGTATATAAATCACTAAATGGCCTAAGACCTCAATACATCACAGATATGCTCACTGAATACAAACCCAATAGATCACTCAGATCTTTAGGATCAAATAAATCAGAAATTCCAAGGGTTCAGTTAAAGCAGGGTGAATCGGCCTTCAGCTACTAACAGCATCCCTCGCTGCTAGATCAGCTTCCAGAAATGATCAAATGTGCTCCAACATTAGGCACGTTCACATCAAGACTGAAAACACATCTGTTTAGCTGTGCCTTTACTGAATGAGCACTGTGCTACGTCCCACAGATCACACTATGTCTTTCTTTTCTTATACTTGTTTCTTTTATTCCTGTTTATGTAAAGCACTTTGAATTGCCACTGTGTATGAAATGTGCTATATAAATAAACTTGCCTTGCCTTGAAAACCAAACCGTGAGAAGTCTGTATTGTTGCACCCCTAATAATAATACTAAACCACCACGGTTTGTCAATTAATGCGTCATCATCACATCATCTGTTTAAATCACTTTATTGATGCGCATGCTGGAGTTTATTCACTAAATGTGTTTACATTGTAGTTTATACATATGTTTTTCTTATTAGACAAAAAGTTTATCCTACACAGTTGTACCCATCAGTTTATATGCACATTTTTTAAATTTATGCACATCTTGGTGTTTCCATTAATCATATTAATCACAATATTCGAAAATGCACATAAAAAGAGGTGTATGTAAACACAGCTACTGAAGGAGTGGTTCAGGACTTTATTTCAGGCCCGCTGCAGTTTTCAGAAGCACTTACAGCTGTACGTCCAGCAGGACCCGTTTTTCCTCCCCGACGTGGATCCTCCAGCTGCAGTCTTCACCCTCACCGTACCATTCAGGCCAGTTCGGGGACAGAATGACTCCACTGGGGCCCGACAGATCACCACCACACAGAGCTGTGGAGACACACGCACAAACACCGATTTTTGTATATAATACTATATACTATATATATATTATACTATATTCTATACTATATACTATATATATATACATAACATTAAATAGGTTTATTATGATTCCATTATAAATATAATTATTATAATTATGTATACAATATTACATAATTATATGAAATTAGCATCCACATATATTATTAACTATAAAGTTTCAAATGCATTCAGATATAACCGAAAAATGTCTGTCCAGTAATATGTTTCACTTCTGTCTGTTCTGCGCCCTGTGCTTGTGAATTTCCATGCTACGCTGTGTTAATTGTCATATTAATTGCATGTGACACCCGAATGATAACGAGCATGTGTAACTGCAGCATGTGCGGTTGACCAGCGTTCATCTGTTATTCATTACTGACCCGCTGTCAGTCTCAGAAAACCTGCTTTAAGAGAAATTACAGCAGGGTTAAACGCAGGTCAACAACTACAACTGCACCAGCTCTGATCATCAGGTCAACATGTGGGAACATTAATCAGAGAGCAGAGGAAAATCTGAACAGCACTTCATACATCAAAGCACATTATCATACCACTTACATCTGACACAATTACCATAGCATAATTAGAGAAAGCGGTCTAATTAGCTTCAGGTCTGCCGTCCCATGACATTTAGCAGAGGATAATATTATATCATATAGTAATGTGTATTATGTATGTTCTGCATGAAATCTAAATGTATAATATTTATTTTGCTAGCATATAGTGTTAGTCAGGGCGGCATGGTGGCTCAGTGGCTAGCACTGTGGCCTCACAGCAAGAAGGTTGCTGGTTTGAGCCCCGGCTGGGTCAGTTGGCGTTTCGGTGCGGAGTTTGCATGTTCTCCCCGTGTTGGCGTGGGTTTCCTTCGGGTGCTCCGGTTTCGCCCACAGTCCAAACACATGCGCTATAGGGGAATTGATGAACTAAATTGTCCGAAGTGTATGAGTGTGTGTGTGAATGAGTGTGTATGGGTGTTTCCCATGTACTAGGTTGTGGCTGGAAGGGCATCTGCTTAAAACATATGCTGGAATAGTTGACGGTTCATTCCGCAGTGGCGACCCCTGATAGATAAGGGACTAAGCCAAAGGAAAATGAATGAATGAATGAATAATGTTAGTCTTAAGGTGAACAATTAACCCATCAATTTGACTCCCCTTTGGTTCTGTTGGTGCTGTTTTTACCCCATTGACTTCCATTATAATCACATTTATTGATTGTAAAGCCATGACAGCATATAATCATGCATTCTTGATTGGTGCTGGTTTTCCTTGTTGAGATTAAGAGGTAAAATGTGTCATTTTTACTGTTGATCATCAGTTGTCAGAATTAACCCTTTAGATTGGCCTGTGCTAAAGAGTTTCTGGCTTTTATAAGGAGTTAAATAGCAGATTATAGTGTGTGTGTGTAGAAATCCACTTACTGTGTTTACTGTGTTCTGAGAGCTGAACAGTGGTGGAAAGAGCACTGAAAAATCATACTCAAGTAAAAGTACCATTAGTAGCCCAAAAATGTGGTGCAAACAAAGTAAAAGTATCTGTTGTAAATATTACTCAGAGTATGAGTAAAAAGTAGCCCTTTTAAAAGTACTCAAGAGTAGCGAGTATTACGCAAGGCTGATGCATTTACTTGCAATTTGTGTATGAAAACATAACATTCTGTAGTGCATTTAGTGATTGTTTAAGGTCGTTTGGTGATTTCAGTCCTCATAAACATCCGTCATCTTCTGATCAGTGACATGCATCTAAACAGTCTATGGGTAATGGGGTGTAAAGATTTTGGACATCTTCTTGCACACTTTTAATGTCTCCAGACGGTTTGCTGCATTTATAAAGCGCACATGTCTTGAGGTAGTTCAGTATGATTTCCTTTCCATGTGCGATTTGATTGGATGGGAATCACAGGAGTGATTTTTCTATTCAGCCAATCATCGTAGACAACAAAAAATAAAGTAGTGACTGCAGGTTGGAGGAAAATAGTGGAGTAAAAGTACTGATACAGCACTAAAAATGTACTCAAGGGAAAGTAGAAGTACACATTTATAAAACTACTTAGTAAATTACAATTCCTGAGAAAAACTTCTCAATCACAGGGTATTTGTAATCTGTTACTTTACACCACTGGAGCTGAGGGGATTAATTTTTATATTCTCAGACATATCAAGATAAGTGCGTACACACACACACACACACACACTATATTCCATATAGAAGGCAGAAATTAAGCTTTTATTGCACTGCAACTGATGATCAACACCAAAAATGACACATTGTCCTTCTTAATCCCAATAAGGAAAACCAGCAGCAATCAAGAACACATGATTATATGCTGTCATGGCTTATCAATCAATAAATGTGATTATAATGGAAGTCAATGGGGCAAAAACAGCACCAACAGAACCAAAGGGGAGTCAATCTGAACAGAGTGTGTTGAGTTTTTGAACATTTACAAAGCATTTACCCAAAATATGCATCAAAATCAGATTTGTCAGCAAAAATCATCCCATTTGCTAAAACACAGAGAAAGCTGTGGGTAAATTAAGACTCAAAATCAGCCCAGAGTGGATGAAAACGACCCAACAGCACACAAGGGTTAACATGGAAAAGATAGCTTTTATTGTGTGTTACGGTGCCACGTCGCGTGTAGTTAGGACATGGTGTCAGTGACTGTGCAGTGTGTGTGAATGTGAGCACCTTTACAGAGCGGCTCGGTGTCGTTCCAGTAGGGGTCTCGTGTGTTTATGCACTCGATGACGGGCGGGCCCTGCTCCAGAGAGTGTCCCGGGTCACAGCTGAACTGCACCACCGTCCCCACACCGTACGCCGCGTCCGTCGTGCTGAAGTTTCCATTCTGAATGTACGGTTCGTAGCAGTGGCCCTTCTCAAACGCTAAACATCAACAATCAGCACAAGACATAAAACGGAGAAACATGATAGATTCATTAACCTTAAAGGGACAGTTCACACAAAAATGTAAATTCTGTCATCATTTATTCATCCTCCACTTGAGTTTCTTTCTTTTTTCTCAATCAAACCCTGATACTATCAAAACAAAGAAATTCATACATTTTTAGATGTAAAATGTGAATGCTGATGTTGGAAAATAATGCTAATGTTTTTGATAGAGTACTTAAAAATTGGTTAAAAACAAAACAGCAGTCTTAAATAGTATATTACTATATTTTCATTTGATCACACTGCCTTTGCCTTAGAGCTTTTGTATGGAAAGATTGATAAATATGTGAGTATGTCTATTGTATATGTTTTTTTTATCATTATAATTGTTTTGATGCACTGTATTTAGATATTTGTTTAAATGTCTTTTAATCAAGCCTCCCTTGGACATGTGTTGAAAGTTCAAGTCTGCCATATAACACATGCATAACAAATGCATTGTAATGGAGCCTTTTCACATGTGTGTGTTTCTCCGCAGCAGAAGTGGTCATAGTGTGTAAACTCAGAGTGCAGTGAATGGGAGAGTACAACAAATCATTTTATTACAATCCTATTTGCTGAAAAATAATGACAGAAAACTTCCAGGATGGTGTTATCAAGGCTTTTCAGAAGAAGGAAAACAATAGTGTGAGACTGATAACGGCAGCCAGAAGAGAGAATAATGTCAGATTTACTGTCCTGCCCCCATACACACTGCATTACACACACCTCACACAAGCGGGAGTTCGTTTTTTTTGTAATTTGATGCAAAGATGATATAATACACACATAAATACATATAAATGTACATACGTTAAAACTTTCAAGAATTTAAGATGCTGATTAGCGTTAAACGCAATCCAGGCTCATTCTGAATACGTACCCCTATATACAATTCTAAAGAGCGCCAAATATGTCCCAGGAGCTACATTTTTTTGCAGTTTTTGTTTTCGCGAATCCACCAGAGGCCGCTGTGTACGCTTTTTCAGATCTCAAATTTCTCTCATTCGCGCCTGCTCTCACGTAAATCCACCAGAGGCCACTGTCGACTGACTGACTGACTGACCGATCGACTGACCCACCCTCCCCCTTCCCTAAACCCAGCCAATAGTGTTTTAAAACGCACCAATTGACCCGCCCACCCACTTCCCTAAACCTAACCGCAGTGTTTTCAAAAGCAATCCAGAAAAAGAAAAGCCCTCGCCTGATTTTTACCACGTTTTAAGATTTTACCACATTCTCACACTGTTATTTACTTGTTTATTAAATTTTTTGTCTTACCTGCTTTCTGGAGCCGTTCTTCACCAGATTCGAACCCCGTTGTCGTGGTCAACTCCGCTCTGCATCACAAGTCCGCCGACCTACATGTCGAGCTACTGGACAAACTGGTAACAGCGGAAAAGCAGTCCATAGGGAGGTAAGCGGTCAGCTGGTAAGCGCGAAAAAGAACGGTGTCATACCGCCCCGTAGCATTCGTTTTAAAGATTAAACGCAGCCATACGTACCTCTAGCTACATAATTCGCGATCTCCAGAAATGTATATAGGGCTACGTTTTCAGAATGAGCCTATGTTGGTTAAACGCATCAGAACAGTCTTGTGAAAAGGCTCCACATCAAATAAATGAATATTTTTCATCCATTGCACACTGAATTGAATCTACTCAGTGCATTGTTCAGCCTACCTTCAAATCGTATATTGAAGCCGGTGTTGTGGCTGTTAGGCTGATCTGTTATAAACTGAACCCGAACCGCCGGACCTTCGCTGATCACTCCCTCAAACGGGATCGGACCTCCACGTCCAGAATCAAACAGGACCACCGAACCAGCATCGAGACCGCTCCATAACACAAGCCTAAATCATGGAGGAAGATTGACTCCCCTTTGGTTATGTTGGGGGCTGTTTTTGCCCCATTGACTTCCATTATAATCACATTTATTGATTGATAAGCCATGACAGCATATAATCATGCATTCTTGATTGCTGCTGGTTTTCCCTGTTGGGATTAAGATGTATAAAGTGTCATTTTTACTGCTGATCATCAGTTACCAGCATTAACCCTTTAGATAGACCCAACAGGGAAAACCAGCACCAATCAAGAATGCATGATTATATGCCGTCATGGCTTTGCAATTAATAAATGTGATTATAATGGAAGTCAATGGGGCAAAAACAGCACCAACAGAACCAAAGGGGGGTCCATTTGAACAACAGACATCTTTGCAATCCAAAAATGTGATTATAATGGACGTCAATGGGGCAAAAACAGCACCAACATAACACTTATTGAAGAGCTGAGTGTCATAGGAGAAGCATGCATTGATGTTGATGGTACCTGTGTGTTTACCTGTCTGTGGAGCCCAACACCATTCTCTCCAGGTGTAGGTGCAGCCGCTGGCCGCTTGGAGCCTCCAGAGACCAGGAGCAGCTGCGGTCCAGGGTGCTGTTGGGGCCCGAATGGGGCGAGGGGGACAACACTCGACCCACTGTTGCGTTTTTAACAACACCGCCACACAGAGCTGGACGAGAACATATTGAACATTGCATTAACATGCTTATAGACTGGGTGGTTGTGAAAATTCTGAGAGGTTGTTACTCTGTTGATCTGGGTGGTTGCCAGGGTGTAGCTAAGATACTGAGAAGTTGTCACTGTGTTGTTCTGAGTGGTTTCTAGGGTGTTGCTAAGGGTTTTAGAAGGTGTTAAAATGTTGTTAAGGTGTTCTGTGTGGTTGCCATGGTGTTGGCAAGTTTATGAGAAGTTGTTACTGTGTTACTATGGTGTTGTGTGTGGTTGCCAGGGTGTTGCTAAGATGTTAGAATGTTGTTATGGTGTTCTGCGTGGTTGCCAGGGTGTTGCTAAGTTTATAAGAAGTTTTTACTATGTTGTTATGATGTTCTAGGTGGTTGTCAGGGTGTTGCTAAGGGTTTTAGAAGGTGTTAAAATGTTGTTATGGTGTTCTGTGTGGTTGCCATGGTATTGGCAAGTTTGTGAGAAGTTGTTACTGTGTTATTACGGTGTTCTATGTGCTTGCCAATGAGTTTCTAAGTTTCTGAAAAGTTGTTACTGTGTTGTTGCAGTGTTCTGGGTGGTTTCCAAGGTGTTGCTAAGATTCTGAGAAGTTCTAACTGTCTTTCCATGATGTTCTGGTTGTTGCTAATGTTCTGAGAAGCTGTTACTATGGCATGTTGTTCTAGGTGGTTGCCAGGGTGTTGTTAGGTACTTGATCAGGTTCTAAGTGTGGTTGTTACGGTGTTGCTAGTTTTTTGTTGTTGTTATGGTGCTGTAGATGGTTGTCAGGGCATTGTTAAGGTTCTGATATGTTGTTGGGTTAATATTGTGTAAATTGTTGCCAGGGGTTTTTTAGGTAGACGGTTAGATTGTTCCTAAGATACTAAGAGATGTTATTGTATTGCTATGTGGTTGCTATGGTGCTCTATAATCTGGGTGTTGTGGTCAGTGTGTTGAGCATATATCTGACCTCTGCAGCTAGGCTCCTGCTGGCTCCAGACGGGCAGCGAGGCGTTCAGGCAGGTGAGCGTGGCGTCCCCCTGCAAGTGATATCCCATGTGGCACTGGAAATGAGCCGTTCCTCTGGGATGCAGATCCTTTACTGACACCTCACCAAAATGAGGCCGTCGAGGTAGAGCACAACTCAGCCGAAAAACTGGACGAGAAACACTCAGTTATCCTTAAAAACATCTCCATGTATAACATCTGAGTAAATGAAGACATCTCTGCAGGGTGAACTCATCCTTTAATCATTTATGAGGGAAATGAATGCTAATTCGACTGCGCACGAGAAAAGCCCTGTGAAATGAGCCCTGGAGTAAAAGCTCAACTACATTAGCCGGTTAATGGACACGGCAGAAGCTATCAAGTTAGATAGCGGAGCAAATTAACCAAGCAGAGACTTTTTCAATTAAAAGTTTGGAGGCAAACTCTCCACAACGATACTGAGGCGTCCAGACGAGGAGTGTTTTTATCATTTACACGCACGCACCTGTGGGATTCATTAGCATAATATTATATAAACACCCCAGTTGTGTGTAATTATGAGGCCCAGAGCTGCTGTTTAGTGTGTAATGGTTTGTTTTGAGACTGACTCTGATAGTGCAGCTGGAACAGGCCGACTCCTCCCTCTGGAGATGAGCGGTAAAACACTGACAGCCTATTGGTCGGACTGCGGATCACCTGCCCTTCCACCAGAAGTGTCTGATTGGCCAGGACGAGCAGGGCTCCACCTTCATCTACTCCTCTGATTGACAGTTGCTCGCCCTCTGACAGGTTCACACTTTTCACCTACAACAAAGGAAAGATGCTATAATACACTATAGAGCACAGCTCAAGTCAGAGTTATTCGCCCTCCTGTGAGTTTCTTTTTCAAATATTTCTCAAATGATGCTAATTGAAGCTGAATATATAATTCAGGAGGCGGAGACAGTCAGAAATATGTAAAGTGGGAATATTTCAATGAATATTTTCAAGACAAAACGTCACTAAAAACACACATCAATAAAACATTTAAAGAAATAACTTGATCTAATATAAATACTTGAGCTGTTCACTTTGATAATTGATGTTTTATTCAGTAGTGCTTCATGAAAGATACTGTTTATGAAAAATAATAGAAGGTTTATCTTGGAATAAATCTATGTCTGTGTGTGTGTGTGTGTGTGTGTGTTTGTGAGAGTGTGTGTGTGAGAATGTGTGTGTGTTTGTGTGTGTGTGTGAGAGTGTGTGTCTGTGTGTGTGTGTGTGTGTGTGTGTTTGTGAGAGTGTGAGAATGTGTGTGTGTTTGTGTGTGTGTGTGTCTGTGTGTGTGTGTGTGTTTGCGTGTGTAAGAGTGTGTGTGTGTGCGTGTGAGAGAGAGAGAGTGTATGTTTGCGTGTGTGTGTGTTTGCATGTGTGTGTGTTTGAGTGTGTGTGTGTGAGAGAGAGTGTGTTTGTGTGTGTTTGTTTGTGTGTGTTTGAGTGTGTGTGTGAGAGAGTGTGTTTGTGTGTGTGTGTTTGTGTGTGTTTTTGTGTGTGTTTACGTGTGTGAGAGTGTTTGTGTGTGTGTGTGCGTGAGTGTGTGTTTGTGAGAGTGTGTGTGTGTGTGTGTGAGAGAGTGAGTGTGTGTGTGAGAGAGAGAGAGTGTGTGTTTGCATGTGTGTTTGAGTGTGTGTGTGAGAGTGTTTGTGTGTGTGCGCTTGTGTGTG
>CAIGQV010019871.1:452270-462728 GCA_903798115.1 Danio jaintianensis | reverse complement strand
GTGAACATACCTGGCAATAAAGCTCTTTCTGATTTCTGATTCTGATTAATTAAATGTTCATATGTTTTGTCTTTAATATAATATCTTAGATTACACATTTTTACACATTTATGGTAATGTAATCTGACTACTTTTGGATTACATTTAGATTACTTCGTGCTAACTCTTATTTGACCACATACTGTATATTGAAGTAGGATAATCTTGTACTAGTTTGACAGATATAAAAACATATATACATCAACATTCTTTATCAGTAAAAAATAGTGCTAAAGTGCAATGATGGACAGTTCATACTTCACAATACTCACACTAATATACGTCACTGTTACTGTTTGCTGACAAAAACACTGAATAACACTAAATTACATCTGATGAGTTTAAAACAACTTTAAAATGAGCACATTTAGAAAACAGCAATATTACAAAAACTAATAATGAAAAACATGAAATTCACAGCAATCTCACTGCAACATTAAATATTTAATCTAAAAACTGCATACGGCAGATTCAGATGTGAAATAACCCCTTTTTGTCCCCCCAAAAAACCCTACTAATAACCACAAACTTATATAAGCGACAAGTTTATTATGAAAAAACATAAGCATAAGGGGGCGACACGGTGGCTCAGTGGTTAGCACTGTCGCCTCACAGCAAGAAGGTTGCTGGTTCGAGTCCCGGCTGGGTCAGTTGGCATTTCTGTGTGGAGTTTGCATGTTCTCCCCGTGTTGGCGTGGGTTTCCTCCGGGTGCTCCGGTTTCCCCCACAGTCCAAACACATGCGCTATAGTGGAATTGGATGAACTAAAATTAAAGTGTATGAGTGTGTGTGTGTGAATGAGCGTATTTGGGTGTTTTCCAGTACTGGGTTGAAGCTGAAAGGGCATCTGCTGTGTAAAACATATGTTGGATAAGTTGGTGGTTCATTCCACTGTGGCGACCCCTGATGAATAAAGGGACTAAGCCGAAGGAAAATGAAAGAATGAATGAACATAAGCATAAGGGGTAGTTCACCCAAAAACTAAAACTCTGTCATAATTTACTGAACCTTCACTTATTTCAAACCTTTATGAGTTTCTTTCTCCTGCTAAACACTAAAGAAGATGTTTTGAAAAATGTTGGAAACCTGTAACCACTGACTTCCATAGTAGGGAAAACAAATACTATGGAAGTCAATGATTACAGGTTTATAAATAGTGTTTAAATTTTCATTTTTGGGTGAACTATCCCTTTAAAAAGAATAGTATAATAAGTGAATGGCGACACGGTAGCTCAGTGGTTAGCAGCAAGAAGGTCACTGGTTCGAGTCTCGGCTGGGTCAGTTGGCGTTTCTGTGTGGAGTTTGCATGTTCTCCCCGTGTTGGCGTGGGTTTCCTCCGGGTGCTCCGGTTTCCCCCACAGTCCAAACACATGCGCTATAGGGGAATTGGGTAAGCTAAATTGTCCATAGTGTATGCGTGTATGTCCTGGTCCTCCAGGTTGGGGGTTGAGTGTTGGGCTAACAACCCATCTCATAAAAAACTAGATGTTACGAAACACCAATATGGTGCGGCTAAATATCAACTTCGATATAAAATGGCCCTGGGAGTAAGCAAATAAGTATAATAAGTGAATTGTAAACAACTAAATGCAATTGTGTGAATAATATGTAATCATATAATCCATAAAATTCGTCTGATTGTGAGTATTTATTTAAAAAAAGCAGTTTAGTCTAATTACAAATACTTGATACTTGATTTTTGATTAATAATCCACTACTACCCAGCTCTGACAATAATGTTAAAAAGAGTGTGAAAAAAGCTGTGCTGCTTTAACGTGACATGACAGCAATGACCTCTGGGATAGACCCACAAACAATAATCTGGCCACACGTAAATATAGCATCCTCTAAAACAACACGATATTAATAACCTGCAACTCAACACCACAGGAGAGCTGCTCTCGCATTCACATATACATAAAAATGAGCAATGATGCAGCAAAACAACTAAAAATACCAGGCCAGGGCTTGATAAACACAGAATTCAGCGTTTTAAATGTCAGGTAAACACAGACTAACCAAGTGTGTACCCGTCTCTGTGAGAGAACCACACCTGTCCAGCTTCATACCACACGTCCTTCTGCAGACAGCAAGAGAAAGACAGAACTAAACATGTTTAATTTACATCGTTTCAGCATCAAAATCGCAATGTGCGCATCTGCAATAGTCACATGTTGAGTTGATATTATAGTTCATCAGGAGCCACAATTGCAAAGTATAACCATAATAGAGTAAAACTCTATCGTTTGCGTGTGTTTTTAAGGCCTATGAATGTGTGAGCATTTCAGGAGAGTTTAAAGCTCCTGTGAAATTATAATAAAACATTTTAGATGTTAGTTTCAGTCTGTAAGTTTTAAGGATATCTATAAGCTAGTGTCTCCAAAACAGTGACAAAATTCGCATTTAGAAAATATAAAACTGATATAAACATCAAGTTTCCAGTTTGTCTCTTCTGCCTAAATGGATCAACGAGTTTTTTGACCTCACCTCATACTTCAGTTTCTCATTAAATCTTCTGACCAATCAAATGCTCTCTACTGTCTGACAAGCCCCGCCCCCTCTAACTGGCAGAGCTGTGTTAAAAAACGAAAAGCTATTGGCTGGTTTATAAAAGGGGAGGAGCTATTCTTTGCCCCGCCCTCTCCACTTCTTAGTTGCGATTACGTCACACATTGAATATAAAAAAATGCACATTTCAAAACACTTCACGGGACCTTTAAAGCATTAAGGCACATGAAATTGTATAGTTTGTAACTTTAATGAAGGTTAAATCTATAGAATTATTAATATGATGAAGACTATACAGTGCTGTTTTACATTGTATTAATACATTTCTGCAGCTGAACAATAAGACTCCCAAGAAAACTGTTTATTTCACTTGTATCTTTGATCTGTTGTATTTATTAATGGTTGAAATTAGTTTATTAAATTTTCTGCAAATTATTCAGTCCCCTCCAGAATCATCCCAATCAAACTAAATTGATGAATTATTCATAGAAAAATAAATATAAAAAAGACTATACATGCCGTTTCATAGATCCCAGGAAGCAACATATCAATCTTAGAAACATTAACAAAATAAAATAAACATAAATAAATAAAATACTTAATTAAAAATTTGTAAATCTATTATTTAATTAAAATAATATACAAAATAAACATTATGTAAGGCGATAAATTATATCAGGACAAATTCTTGACTGACAAATTTCAGCTTAATTTAGTGTACTAAAACAATTATAGATTTAATACATAATACAAATTTTTTTATAGAAACAAAAACAGATTTAAATTATTAAAACTTTCAATTTAAATTAAACAAGAAGTGCTAAAATAAAAATATCTCTCTCTCTCAATAAATATATAAAAATATCTATATAAAGAAAATATGTCTATATATAAAAACTCTGAATTAAGTTGGAATTTAGATTTTTTACAGTTTTTTTATATAGATATATTTTCTTTATATAGATATTTTATATATTTATTGAGAGAGAGAGATATTTTTATTTTAGCACTTCTTGTTTAATTTAAATTTACGTTTTAATAATTTAAATCTGTGTTTATTTCTACATCTGTAATTAATAGTACATTAAATTAAGTTGGAATTTAGATTTTTTACTATTAATTACAGATTAAATGCAAAATTGTAAAAAAAAAAAAACTATAGAAATAAACACTGATTTAAATTATTGAAACATTAAATTTAAATTAAACAAGAAATGCAAAGATAAAAATAACTCCGTCTCTCTATAAATATAAAAAAATCCATATAAAGAAAATATATTTATATA
Organism: Danio jaintianensis; assembly: GCA_903798115.1. NCBI lineage: Eukaryota > Metazoa > Chordata > Actinopteri > Cypriniformes > Danionidae > Danio > Danio jaintianensis. The sequence continues at coordinate 458,895 of CAIGQV010019871.1, read as the reverse complement.
TAAAAACTGTATAAAATAATCAACATTCCAGCTTCATTTAATCTACTATAAATTATAGATTAAAAAAACTAAAGAAATAAACACTGATTTTATTATTAAAGCTTTCAAATGAAAACAAGCAAGAAATGCAAAAAATCTCTCCTCTCTCTAAACATCTACTGTAAGTATGCATGTTTGTACTTTCATTTTAGTTGTCTTTTATTTCTTTAATTTTACTTTCCAAAATGAATCCTCATTGCACTTAAGTTTACAAAGATAATAAAGCTTGTTAACAAGTTTTTAATGATTAACGAAGGAATTATAATGCTTTGTTTCGTTATTTCATCTTCATTTACATGTAGCAGGGTATTTACAGCTACTGTATATTTCTGTCCATTCACATCCCGTCCCTTTTGTGCTAGTCGCAAACTGCTGTTACACCTAAAAACACGTTCTTAATCCCTTATTGCTGCGACGGTAATGGTTATTTGAAGAGTCACCCACTGTAAAAACCTCTCTCTCTCTCTCACTTTAAATATATAAGAATAACAATCTAACAAAAAACAAAACAAAACAAGCAATACCCAATAACAGAATCCCAGTGATAATACTCTTAACACTGGATCTACTCACCACCGGCACCTTGCTCTCCTCCCTCATATGAGTTACAGTGATCTGACCCTCCGGCTCCTGTCTCACACCCTTCACTTCCTGTTTCAGAGGTTGGACGTCCTGTAGCAGCTTCACCTGCTCCTCCTTCTGCGGTGTGTGTGTGTCTGGACTGACCTCAGGACTGCAGGTCTGTGTTTCTGCTTTGGGGTTTTCGGGTGAGATGATTCTCCTGGTTGAAGACGTCTTCTTCTCTGACAGAGCGATGTGCCGTCCGCGCTCCCCGTTCACCGGCTGCTCCGCCCGCAGCGACATCTCGGCCTCCAGAATTGGCAGAGTTTCATCAGGAAGAAGGAAATTCTGGACCAGGTTGTCGCTGAGTTTGCTGGGCTGTGAAGAGAGTTAAAATCAATCAAGCAATCAAACAATCAAGCAATCAATCAATCAATCAACTTTATTTATATAGCACCTTAACAGTTTTCACCTCAATCTCTCCTTACACAGTTAAGTTCCGTATTGATTATATAACATTGCTTCTTACCTATAAAGCTTTAAATAATCGAGCTCCTGTTTATCTAACCAACCTTCTGTCTCGCTACAATCCAACCCGCTCTTTAAGATCTCAAAACTCAGGGCTTCTGGTAGTACCTAGAATAGCAAAGTCTACTAAAGGAGGTCGAGCCTTCTCATTTATGGCTCCTAAACTCTGGAATAGCCTTCCTGATAATGTCCGAGGCTCAGACACACTCTCTCAGTTCAACACTAGATTAAAGACCTATCTTTTTAGTAAAGCACACACACACAGTGCATCACATAACAGTATTATGCATGAGGTGAACCATCGAGGACTTCAATATACAGGGCCGCTAATAATTCAGGAGGGCTAATAAGTTTGACTTCAACTGTAGATCTGTTTTGTGCATCTTCAGAGTCTCTCACCGGTTTGTCCTCCTTGATCTCTGGCTCTCGGTGTCGCGTCTCCTTCTCGGTTTCTCGAACCAGCTGCTTGAGGAATCCTCCAGGAACAGCAGACAGTGGCGGAGGAGGCTGAGCGGCGGCCTCTGGAGCTTTCTTCTCCTCCTTTATCTGTGGAGACGCAGGAGATCCCGTCATCACCTCCACACACACTACAAACACTGCAAACATGCATTCTCCCAATATCTGGTTATATGTACATAAGCAAATACATTTAATGCTTTAGTTTTTATATAAAATAGTGAAACTAATTAAATAAGGCATGTTGATGCCTTCCAAAAATGTGCCAAACCAAAAGTATATTCGTAAAAACAAATACTTAAAAAATAAACTAAACAACTGATAGTGTGCGTGTGTGTGTGAGTGCGTGTCATATATATATATATATATATATATACAGTACAGACCAAAAGTTTGGACACACCTTCTCATTCAAAGAGTTTTTTTTATTTTCATGACTATGAAAATTGTAGATTCACACTGAAGGCATCCAAACTATGAATTAACACATGTGGAATTATGTACATAACAAAAAAGTGTGAAACAACTGAAAATATGTCATAGTCTAGGTTCTTCAAAGTGGCCACCTTTTGCTTTGATTACTGCTTTGCACACTCTTGGCATTCTCTTGATGAGCTTCAAGAGGTAGTCACCTGAAATGGTTTTCACTTCACAGGTGTGCCCTGTCAGGTTTAATAAGTGGGATTTCTTGCCTTATAAATGGGGTTGGGACCATCAGTTGTGTTGTGCAGAAGTCAGGTGGATACACTACTGAATAGACTGTTAGAATTTGTATTATGGCAAGAAAATAGCAGCTAAGTAAAGAAAAACGAATGGCCATCATTACTTTAAGAAATTAAGGTCAGTCAGTCCGAAAAATTGGGAAAACTTTGAAAGTGTCCCCAAGTGCAGTCACAAAAACCATCAAGCGCTACAAAGAAACTGGCTCACATGCGGACCGCCACAGGAAAGGAAGACCAAGAGTCACCTCTGCTGCGGAGGATAAGTTCATCCGAGTCACCAGCCTCAGAAATCGCAGGTTAACCGAAGCTCAGATTAGAGACCAGGTCAATGCCACACAGAGTTCTAGCAGCAGACACATCTCTAGAACAACTGTTAGGAGGAGACTGTGTGAATCAGGCCTTCATGGTAGAATATCTGCTAGGAAACCACTGCTAAGGACAGGCAACAAGCAGAAGAGACTTGTTTGGGCTAAAGAACACAAGGAATGGACATTAGACCAGTGGAAATCTGTGTTTTGGTCTGATGAGTCCAAATTTGAGATCTTTGGTTCCACCGTGTCTTTGTGCGACGCAGAAAAGGTGAACGGATGGACTCTACATGCCTGGTTCCCACCGTGAAGCATGGAGGAGGAGGTGTGATGGTGTGGGGGTGCTTTGCTGGTGACACTGTTGGGGATTTATTCAAAATTGAAGGCATACTGAACCAGCATGGCTACCACAGCATCTTGCAGCGGCATGCTATTCCATCCGGTTTGCCTTTAGTTGGACCATGATTTATTTTTCAACAGGACAATGACCCCAAACCTCCAGGCTGTGTAAGGGCTATTTGACCAAGAAGGAGAGTGATGGGGTGACGCGCCAGATGACCTGGCCTCCACAGTCACCGGACCTGAACCCAATCGAGATGGTTTGGGGAACTCCTTTAAGACTGTTGGAAAACCATTTCAGGTGACTACCTTTACGCTTGAAGCTCATCAAGAGAATGCCAAGAGTGTGCAAAGCAGTAATCAAAGCAAAAGGTGGCCACTTTGAAGAACCTAGACTATGACATATTTTCAGTTGTTTCACACTTTTTTGTTATGTACATAATTCCACATGTGTTAATTCATAGTTTTGATGCCTTCAGTGTGAATCTACAATTGTCATAGTCATGAAAATAAAGAAAACTCTTTGAATGAGAAGGTGTGTCCAAACTTTTGGTCTGTACTGTATATACACACAACAGTTCTGTCTGGTTCTCGAATCTGATAGCCGTGCGATATTCTGCAATAACAGCACTCGTACAGCCTCTTCACCCTTCTGTATTACTCCGCCCACATAGAGTGACTGCAGATCAATAAACTCACTACAGTTTGACAAATATTGCAGCTGTTGGACAACATAATGTACTTTTGAGGCTATTTTAGTCGAGAATGTAGTTGTTTATATTGCAACTATGCAGTTTATTTATAAGGATAGTGCCTATTTTAAATATTCATAATTTCGGAGAGGCAGCGAGTCGGCAGATATGAGCCTGTCATTGAGCAGAGCAAAGATGGTTGACGTTGTCAGAGACTGCATAACAGGGCTCGAAATTAACCTTTTTGCTTGGTAGCACCGGTGCTCATAACTTCAAAAATTTAGGCGCACCCACCAAAAACTATGCGCACTGTTACTACAAGTTTTATATTAACAGATTTATTGCATTTGAAATCAACACTAATCAAAACTAACAAACAAACAAAAAATCTGCATGCGCCCACCGGTCCTACTGCTCAGACTGCTTGTCTGATATTGCACAGATGATATTGACATATAACTTATTATTTACATACGTCATCCTTATAGCAATAACGTTTTTTTCATGAGCTGCAATATTAGTTTAATCTCGGTGAATGCATGCTCTTTTGCAATGGTGAACGCGGTGCCAGTCGCACGACCACAGCATCGTGATGATTAAATGAAGGATTAAATAACGTTAGAACATCTCGTGCTTAAAATGTGGCATACGCCGTTACCTGAAAACTCCGTCCTTTAGTCTTTAGTCGAAAGCTTTAGTCATTTTCATAGCGGACTTTAACCCACTGGACGTCTTTTATCCACTCTTCGAAAAGTGTAAATGGTGGATTAACATTCACCACATGATCACTAATAAGATGTGCCAGTATTTGTACCTTTAAGTGGTTTCTAAAACAAAATCTATATATATATAAATTTATTTAATAAAATAAATGTTTTTTTTTTTAAACATTAAATTCAATTCAATTACAAAACATGCTGTGGTGCGTACTATGGTATTTCGATGCTATGAAATGATACTATATATACTGTATTAATACCACATTCCTATACCATGCTCAAAAAACAAGGCAATTCTATAGCAGAATTTTGTTAGCAAAAATAAATCCAAAATATCAATATTAACCTTGCTAACAAGCTAGATTGATCCTCATTTCAAATTCACCATAGTAAGATCACAGTAACCATGGGTCAAATCAGTATTTAGTATATCCTTTAGTATATATTTTGTAAGAAAAATCACAGCAGACACATTTAACAGCTGTAAGCTAACTTATGGTGAATGCATTTATCATGAATCTTCCCCCAAAACAGCACAACTACAGATAGTTGAACCACAGTAAATCATGGTAAATGTTAGTGAGGGTGAAGTAAAGAGTGAATATTTGTAGTCCTGCTAAGAGTTTCTCTGTTAGCAGCTCATACATTGATATTAAACATGTTGAGTGGCTTAATGTTAGCAGTAGATCTGAAACACTATATAGGGTGTACAGTAACAGCTCTTCATGATGACTAGTCAGTGGACACGACTAGCAAAATGTCAGTGAGTGTGCGCCAGTACAGTCATGACAGCTGATAATAGCTGGAAAAGTCATTTACATGAGTTTGTTTAGGATAATGAAGACCTGATGACATATTTAAGAGTGGTAAAACCCTAAATATACCATATAACATCAGCAATGCTAAGAATACAGTCATGCCAGCGCACACAACAGGGATTGAGACCCACCATAGAGAGCCACTGGAAACAACACGAGTCACACTGAGAGAATTACAGCCTGCTTAAAAATCAGTTATGAAAAATTGATGAATTATTTGCTGTGGGACACGTTTAGTGAGACAGAGGAAGGTTGTAAACGATGTCAAACTGAATGATATTATATATCTCTATATTATATTAACTATATAAATTAATTTGTATGTATACACACACATATACAGTTGAAGTCAAAATGATTCTCCCTCCTGTGAAATATTTATTCTTCTTCAAATATTTCCCAAATGATGTTGAACAGATTCAGGAAATTTTCACAGTATTTCCTATAATATTTGTTCTTCTGGAGAAAGTCTTATTTGTTTGATTTCGGCTAGAATAAAAGCAGTTTTCAATTGTTTTAAAGCCATTTTAAGGTCAATATTATTCGCCCGCTTCAGCAATATTTGTTTTGGATTGTCTCCAGAACAAACCACTGTTATACAATGACTTGCCTAATTGCCCTAACTTTACCCTAATTACTCTAGTTAAGCCTTTCAATGTCACTTTAAGCTGAATAAAATGTGTGAATTCCAAATATGAACTTGTATGTGATATATTTAATTGACATATATTTCAATATATCAGATTTGTACATGGGTTAGTATAGGGTTAGTCAAACGCTGCACCTCCCTTCTGCTCCCAGAGCTTTAGGCGTGAGGAGAGAGCCATGAGGACGAGAGTCAAAGGTCAAGCAGGAGATCCCGACCAGGAGACACGAGACCAAGAGAAGCAAACCTCTCAACAGTGACACTGTGAACCTGAAACACACACACACACACACACCACAGTGCTGAGCTCATATCACATTTCAAAACCATAATGTACATTTAAAAACTTCTTAATACAAAATTAACATATTGTTGTTTTTTTTTTTTTTTTTTTTTTATGATAACTTTTCGCCTGCATGCACTGCAAACACAAGAGAATATCACAGTATTTGCCTAAATGTCATTAAAAATGCCTGGCTCACATTTCACCATCTTGTATTATATTTCACATCATATTTTGAGCATGCACGCAGAGAGAGAATATCAGTGCTGGTGTGAATCACATGACAAAAAACTGGGTCATACTTAATCTCAAGTCGAAATCAATCAATCAATCAATCGTTCTATCTATCTATCAATCTGTCTGTCTGTCTATCAGTCTGTCTGTCTATCAGTAAGTCTGTCTGTCTATCAGTTTATCTATCAGTCTATCCATCTGTCTGTTTGTCTATCTGTTTTTATCAGTTTGTCTGTCTATCCATCTGTCTATCTCAATATGTCTGTCTCTGTCTATATTT
>CAIGQV010019871.1:441023-451997 GCA_903798115.1 Danio jaintianensis | reverse complement strand
TCTATCTATCTATCTATCTATCTATCTATCTATCTATCTATCTATCTTATAAAAACAATGCAATGCAATATTTTTTAATTGCTTTTATAGTTATATTATTATCATATTTGAAAGTACTTTTTATAATATTGTGTAAGTAATTTGTGAAAAACAAAATAATTGGGATATTGTGAATAACTAATATGCTTTATATATATATATAGTTTTTTTACGCATCATATTACTTTCAACAGATTTATGAACAGAATAAAATAAAAGTTCAGTTTTTTTCAATACCATGGATAAATGTGGATTCTCAGCATCCAGCATGTGTGTGATTCAGATGGCTGTGAGATGCATTAAATAAATCACTACAAATAAAACTAATAAAGTTCCCTTTTGCTCGTTTCCTCAACAGTTTATCCAGAATCATGTAAAAATGAAAGATCGGGCTGACCGCTGATGCTCATTACTCCAGCAGGAGACACCACTGAAATGAATCGGACTGCTTTGTAAAGAGCGGAGGATCATTAAGTACAGTTGCTGAATCTTGGCATGTGTTTAAAGAGAACAAGTGACTTAAATCACAGAAATATCCTCAAATCTTATCCACTAGGGATGAGGAAATGGACTTGATAATTATATCCCACTATTTTCTGGTATTTATTGCGATAATTAATAATAATAATTAAAATGTATCCACTGAGAGACAAAAAAAAGCCCTGTATCTTTAGAGAAAAGTATTTAAAAAATGATTTTAATATTTTTCCATCCCATAATGCTCGTGGATGCACAGTATCCTGAAGCTCAACCATAATCAAACACACTGAAGCAACAGATCAAGCTTTTCAGGATCATATAAAACACATGATGCTTCAGATGTGCTGTAGCAGGTCAGAAATAAACTTTGCAGGACAGTGACGGCTCTCCAGAAGCAGAGTTCAAGACCTCTGAAACAGTGTTGTAAGCATATACTGAAATGTTATTTATTTCTGTTTCATTCATCCTGGATGCTAGAGGGCGCCCTCATGCACAATCTTCACATATACTTTAATGAAGAAAACATTTCAGTTTTAAATATAAATAAACATGGGGCGTCACGGTGGCGCAGTAGGTAGCACAATCGCCTCAGAGCAAGAAGGTCGCTGGTTCGAGCCTCGGCTGGGTCAGTTGGCATTTCTATGTGGAGTTTGCATGTTCTCCCCGTGTTGGCGTGGGTTTCCTCCGGGTGCTCCGGTTTCCCCCACAATTTTCTCAAATATATGCATGCCTGTGTGTATTTATATATACAGAATAAATATACACAGTATATACACATGTTTTAAGTCAAATCAATCTTTTATTTTGGATGTGATAAATTTTTGCCCAGCACTAGTATATTTATAACGCAATGCTAACTGACCTAGCCTTCATCACTGTATTGAATGCTACAAAATAGTATGATTTCTTCTTCGTTCTGTGATATGAAACCATGTCTGGTCACAAAAATGAGTTATTACAAACTCTCGACTGATGATTTGAGGTGAATTTAAAGTAAAAGTATGACAGTAAATCTTTTTTTTTGTAACACGCAAATCTGGTTGTAGGTTTTATTGTTATTATGATAAGATGTGGCCCATCCCTATAAGCCACACCCTAGAAACCAACAAGAACACCCTAGGAACTGTATAACGAACCACTCAGTACACACAAGCAACCTCCTAACAACCACTCCGATCACCCTAGCAACAAATATCACAAAATTATGGTTGTCATGATAATAGTACATGTAATATACGCTTTGCAGACATGTGTGATCAATTATATTTATTTTATGCATTGGTTATTTATTAAATTTTGATCAATAAGATGAGGCCTTACTATCTTTAGGCTCTAGAACAGTCGTCTGAAACGCTGTCATACAGTGTTATGCCTGGATTTCATAAATAGCCTTGCATTTACTAACTCAGACTATATGTGAAGTATTTGGGAAGTAATTAGCATTTTCCCTTCTGTAGAGAAACGTCATAAGAACAATGTTTAGTGGCGCAATGTATTACAACAGTGTTTTTAAAAGACTAAACACTTTATTGATATAGTCTACAACCAAGCACATGTGGTCAGAACACAAACGAGTCGCAGGTAATGAAGTATTAAGCGTTTCTCCCAAAGAAAACCAGTCTAAGCAAAATGATAGCAGGCGTCTGTAGCTCTGCTCAAGCTCCGCCTCTTTGCCCATTTTTGGTTACCCTCGGTTGGTGCGATGACGTGCGAACAAAAAGGCGACGGTTGGCCACGCCCACTTGTAGCTTTATTTGCGCTCTTCAGAAACCTATAGGTGACGTCACGGATACTACGTCCATATCTTTTACGGTCTATGGTTTGCACCAGTTTTTTAGTCTGAATTAGAATGCATTAAATCTGAAAAATATCTTTTACCTGTTTATTTTAATATCATTACACAATAAATGATTTTAAATCATAGCTAATAAACAAAGCATTTTTTAAAATGTTATATCATAAGAAATACCGTTATTGCAGTACTCAACAACAATATCAGACATCGTGCAGCCACCTTAGCAACAGCCTTACAACCCCTCGCAAGACCCTAGCAACCCAACCGCATAGCCTCACAGCGGTGAGATCTTCACAGCAAACCAGCAGAACGTGAAAGTGCAGCTGAGCTTCCGCAGGCAATAATGCTGTAATGAAGCAGACTGTGCTGAGCTCTGCTTCACAACACAAACAAACCCAGAAGCCGCTCTAATGAAGAACAAACGGCAGGAAACAGCGCAGATCTGAGCTCCAATAACAACAAGCACTTCTTCTTTATTCGAGAAACATGTTTCACGGTGTTGACTTATGATGAACAATTCAGCATTATCACTTCAATCCAAACCAGCAGCTTGAAAATATCTAACAAAATAAGACATATGATATTTAAAGTGAATGATGTCATGTAAAATACAGCTAAAATATCTGTGGTAACACTTTAATTTAAGTACCAATTCTCACTATTAACCAGTGGCTGCCTGTTATTAAGATATTGGCTGTTTATTAGTACTTATTATGCACTAATATTAATAAAGTAAATATTATGCATGATCTTATTCGTTATCCCTAATCCTACAAATACAATAACTCAACTACCTTAACAACGATTTGCAAATTAGGAGTTTATTGAGCTTAAAGTCTTAATTAATGGTTTGTCAATAGTAAGAATTGGACCTCAAAGTAAAGTGTGACCAAATCTGTTATTTCGGGGAGAAAACTGTTCATATATAACTAAATAAAATCAACTGTAAACAAAATTAAAATGCTACAATGAATGAAAATGACTTGATAAACAAACAAATGTTGAGCAGAAACAAATATATACACAAATGAATAAGCAATAAGCAAACAATAAATGTAAAAAAGTAATAGTACGCGATATAAAGTGTAAAGAATGGCTACAACTAATGAATAAATTAATTAATTAACTAATAAAAATATGAATAGCTTGCTCTAAAATGAATTAAAATGTGGAATTATTAGCCTTGTACATACTAAATCCTTCACAAATCTGAATAAATAAAATTATATATATTAATTGTTTGCTATGACATCATTTTTATTTACTTTTTTGTTTTTGGAAACAGTCTACGAGACAGAAGTCAACTTAAAGACTGAGTTTCTATGAAATTGACTAATTTATCAACTATAATAAGTGATAAAAACTCATGGATAAAGCATTCATAAACAAATCCTCCATTTTTTAAAGGATTAAATTATAACTATGTCTAGAATTGCATTTAAATATTTTTGTTTAATATAAAAATGTTGAAATCCTAGGCATTTTTACGCCAAATTAATTTCTGACATGGAATCCAAATGATTTTTGTACAGGTTATATACAGTAGTAGCATAGCAAGTACATTTGTGTACCATAAAAATCATTTGTAACACTTTAAGGACCAATTCTCACTATTAACTAGTGGCTTATTACCTGTATAATATAAAGATATGAGCTGTTTATTAGTCCTTATAAAGTACATTTTTTTTCAATCAATTTCTACATCCCTAAGCATACCTAATAACTAACGACTACCTTAATAAATATTAATAAACAGCAATTTAGGAATTTACTGAGGCAAAAGTCACAGTTAATGGTTTGTTAAAGGTACAGTTCACCCAAAAGTTTTATTTTACAACAAAATCTACTCACTCACATTGCTCTAAATCAGGCCCGTAGCCAGGGGGGGTTCGGGTGGTTGGAAAGACCCGTCCCTCACTGACAAAGGTCCAGAATTTTTTCCATAATGAGCCTGTTTGTCCTATTTTGACTGCTATGCCATCAGAAATAGTGAAAATAACCCATCGAAAAATGTTTTAAGACCAAGCGGAATCCTCTGTTGGCTGTCGCTTCAGTGTGACTTCAGCTTATCGGTTTTGGCCAAAGCTAACAATTAATTTTCATGAGTGCAACATCCAGCTGTGCAAGAAAACACACAATCTGATGTACAGTAAGTGACGTAATCTTTCGCTACTGTATTGCTTTTAAATAGAGAAAACATTTTACAAGTAACTTTTTTTCTAAATCTTGGAATTCCCAATTTCCCAATTGGATTTTACCCAATTCCCCTATAGCGCATGTCTTTGGACTTGTGGGGGAAACCGGAGCACCCGGAGGAAACCCACGCCAACACGGGGAGAACATGCAAACTCCACACAGAAACGCCAACTGACCCAGCCGAGGCTCGAACCAGGGACCTTCTTGCTGTGAGGCGATCGTGCTACCCACTGCGCCACCATGAAGCCCATTATTATTGTTAACCATGAATATTCAAATTTACTTTTTTACAAGAGAGGCTAGAAACATCGTGAAGCTCTAAATTATTATTATTATGTTTACATTTTTTTATTATTCAAATGGCCAAATTCTGGCTGAGGAAAGTTGAATGTGCAGGCCAGTTTGTTATTTGCCTAATAAATGACAATAGGCTACAGTTTTTAATATATATATATATATTTTTTCTAATGAAATATGATGTAATAAATTTGTATTTTAAAAATAAATATTTTTTCATACTGCTTTATTCTACATTTTTAGGAAATATGTTTGGTACATTAAAAAGTGTTTATGAGGACCATCCAACAAGCTAATTCAGCTAGAAATAGTGCTTAAAATGTCACTAAAATGCAGTATTTAAATATCATAATCGCATAGAAAATGAGGCGTATAACTGCAAAAATGTCCACTCTTTGAGAAAAAACAACCACCCCTTTCACCAGGCTGGCTACGGGCCTGTAAATGTTTCCTTTTTCTCTTGAACACAAAAGAAGATATTTTGAAGAATGTTGGAAACTAGTAACCATTGACAAAAATAGTAAAAACAAAAACTATGGAGTCAATGGCTGTTTATTCCAACATACTTCAGTATATCTTTTGTGTTCAAATGAAGAAAGAAACTAGTGGAGGATGAGTAAACGGTGACAGAATTGTAATTTTTGGATGAACTGTGGCTTTAATTGTATCTTAAAATAAAGTGTGACCAAATAATGTTCTACAAATAAATGTGCCTTCACCCAAAGTCACACAAAACTAAATACAGATTGATGTGTGAGGTCTAAATCACATTTCCAATCACCCCAAACCTCGACATCTTGTCATCCACTCATACATTACACTGCAAACACAAAACAAATCAGTCAGAGGCTGAAAATGATCCTGCTAGTCAGAGCTCATATTTCAGCAGAGCCACGTTTAGTCCCTCAATCTCCCAGAGATCCAAGCAGAGGCCTTCAATTCTATCAAAACACTCAATATCAGGGCCCTTAAACTCATAAGATCAACAAACACCGGCCACACAGGAGCTATTAATAAATGTGTCTCCACTAAAGAGGAACATAGCACATTTGGGGGTCAGTAAAAATCAAAACACCTCTGATGAACACACATACCTTCTGATGGCTTCCTTTATGAGTGGAAAATACATCCAATGAGAGAAAGTGTGTATGTGAAACTCCGGAGAATAGATATTTAAGAGGCCAATAAGCAAAGCACAGTCTCACTGTCACTGCGAGGGTGAAGCTGCAATCTGAAATAGAGTGGCATGAACACACACACACACACACACACACAGATAAGCATGGCAGCTGAGTTAACACAAGTCTCCGCTATAAATAACCCTCAGTCAGAGGAGGTAGGCTGCAATACCCTGTTTGGGAAACACTTGAGAGCTGTAAACGAGGCCAAACTGGACGGACACACCGGAGACCCGATTGATGATTTCAAAACACGGTACACGTTACAGATTTAACGTTACTCACCCTCGCGTTTTTCCAAATCCATACGACTTTCGTTCATCTTCGGTACAACAAGGAGATCTATATGAGATTTATTTTAACTGTGACGATTCAAGACGTTCGTGAGGAGATTAAAACACAATTTAATTTAGTATTTATTTATTCACACAACGTTAAAGGTCGATTAACGAACTCAAACGATTCAAATATTCCCGCGCAACATGAGGACGATCCTCATTGGTTGTTGTAAAGGCTCAAGTATGCCGCGTGACATGCAACAATGAACGTCATTGGTTCTTAAGTATGATCCATAGACTTTATGAACACTTGAAACAACCCATTTTGGTTTTCGACAATAAAAAGTGATTTTGTATATGCTGAATCATTAAACAAAGTGTCTTAGAAAATGTTAAAATATGGTTGATACAGTATAACAACAATGTAAAAACACTGAGCTGTACTTACTGCGTTTAGCATTCACACACAACATTAAACGTCGACTAACGAACTTTATTCAAAAATTCCTGCTCAACATGAGAGGATGATCCTCATTGGTTGTAAAGGCTCAAATATGGTGACACGCAACAATAAACCTCATTGGTTCTCAAGTATGAACACCTGAAACCTTTTATTTTGTTGTTTTTTTCGTCAATAAAAAGTGATTTTATATATGCCGTATCATTAAAAAATGTGTCTTAGCAAATGTCAAAAGACGGTTGACAGTAACCATAGATATTTACATTAGATGTCGCCTGGCCTATTGTTGTCTATTGGAAGGAATGCATCAATAGAGCCGCCATTTTAGTACAGGGTAGCGCTCCTTTGAAATGAATGCGGGACCAAGGTGCAGTGGAGGACTGTGGCCATCCAGAGCCAGAGATATACACATATATACATATATCTATGATCGGGAGTTTCCCCGGTGGTCAGTACGCAAATATTTTTTTAAATTACAAAAATCATAATTTGACATCAGTTTTCTACATCGATGGATGAGTGACCGCACGGGCATTGCCGATAAAGAGTGTGTGTTTGTGTGCATGGAAATGTATGATCCTCCCTCCGTGTTAAATTTGATCTAATCCGTGTCCTGAAACACACACCCTCTCCCGCTTTCACTTCTCATTCTAACGGAGGGAGCGATTCGTTTGGGAATGAATCCCCGTTATGAACGACTCGTTCACTCAGCCGACAATAATACAAGTTTCTAGCACCGCAGCGTCTCGTTGTCATATTTCTTTTTCATTGTTTGCTGATTTTATTCAACAGAACTAGCATAAGCCTAGAATTCAGTGCAAGTTGATGCTACTTTTCCTTATGATGAGTGCAGTAAGAGACTGTATTATCATCAATAACGTGACTTGTTGAGCACAAAAGTTTGTAACATACAAAAAACGAAATCTTACCTATGAAATGTTCTGCCTTTGTACTTTGTTTGCTCGTTACTACACCCGTAAGCAGCGATAAAGTCCGGCATCTTCATATTGGCTTTAGTCTTGACTAGTGCAGTTGAATGACATTTGTACTGGGAGCCCTGTACAAATATGGCGGCGGAATTGACGCATGCTGAGGGTCCGTATGCGATATCTAGTGTATCTATGGACAGTAACAATGAATAATAAAAAAAAATTTGCTGTACTTACTGCAATTAGTATTCACACACGTTAAACATCGACTAACGAACCTCTTTTCAACAATTCCCGCGCAACATGAGAAGACGATCCTCAATGGTTGTTGTAAAGGCTCAAGTATGCCGTGAATAAATTTAATTTTATATAAGCTGAATTAATTCAAATGTGCCTTAGAAAATTTCAAAATATGGTCGATACATTCAGTGTAACATATAACAATGCAAAAACCTTGAGCTGTACTTACTGCGATCACACTGTATGGAGAATGGGAATATACGTCATGGCTGCCTTCCGCCATGTTTTCAAACACGCTCAGGAGCGCATAATGTAAACCAATGCAAATCTGATCTTTACCAAAAACATACACCAATAATAAAATGGACTAACGTAAGTACCTTAATAAATGCCACCGTTTTTGTTTGAGAGGCTAAAAATATGCATTCAACCTCCAGAGCTAAAGTAGAACTAGAGAAGCCGAGAAGTGAATCAAATAAATGAATAAAAATGTATTAATGAATTCAGTTGACCCAAAATGTAGATCGTGTCATGATTTATCATCATGTTTTTGACTTTAGTTGGTCTTCCGATACACACGAACAACAGATTTTGAGATTTCCTTTCATTTCCTTACCTGTGATGCTTCGAGTTGTTCACGAGGAGATTAAACCATGGTCGCTTATATGATGAAAAGATTTAATTGGGCTTTTATTCACATATAAACATTGGTTACAAACAACAAGCAATGCAACTATGAATCTCATTGTTTCTCATGTCCGGTCTGAGGCTGTTTTTGTTTACATCCACCTGGGGATACTCATCCTGAGGCCTCTAAAGATTGTACAGCGCCATTGATGTGATCCAAGTCCTGTGAAGAGATGATGGCAACCATAGAGGACTTCTAGAGGTCTCCATAATCCTGGACCAGGCTGTATCCTGAGTAGGTCATGGAGGAGTGAAGAGCATGAGACTGATTCCTGAAAGACCCCAGTGACAGACGAGTCTCCGCATTGATCCCGTGGGCCAGCCTGAACACCCGCCGGTGCCCTACTCACACCTGCAGCTTCTACACGATGGACATCCAGCATTCTTCAGTCTCCGGCGCCTAGACTGCAGCTCTGCACAAGAAGTTTGGCCAGAGGAGAAATGGTTGTGCCCAACTGAGCCTGGTTTCTCTCGAGGTTTTTTCCATCAATTGGTGAAGTTTTGCTCCTCGCCACGGTCGCCACTAGCTTGCTTGGTTTGGGACTTGTAGAGCTGCGCATCGATGGATTTGCTCTTCAGTGTTTGGACTTTCAGCAGTGAAAATGAAACCACACTGAACTGAACTTCAACTCTGGACCGACACACTTTCAATTTACTAGAACTTCTATGTGAAGCTGCTTTGACACAATCTACATTGTAAAAGCGCTACAGAAATAAAGATGAATTGAATTAAACATAAAAAAATTATTTTATATAGTCTGAATCAAGTGACTACTTTAATGTTTAGTGAAAATATACAAAATGGTTGATATCATTCAATGTAACGAATACATATTTATTTTAAGCTGTTTACTGTGATCACTCACTTTGATTGTACTGTATATGAAAAACATAAAAAAAAACATGGTTTGAAAGATAGTGGGAAAAGTATAGGCTGAAGTATGCTAATTAATTAGAATATTGGGGACAAATTGAGATCCTCAGTGTAATTTCAGCAAATGAATCAGAATTTTTTGATGTATAAACCATTTTTACGGTCATTCATACATTTTCCTTCGGCTTAGTCCCTTTATTAATCAGGGGTCGCCACAGCGGTATGAACCGCCAACTTATCCAGCATATGTTTTACACAGTGGATGCCCTTCCAGCTGCAACCCAGTACTGGGAAACACCCATACACTTATTCAAACACACTCATACACTACGGCCAATTTAGTTAATCAATTCCCCTACAGCGCATGTGTTTGGACTGTGGGGGAAACTGGAGCACCCGGAGGAAACCCACGCCAACACGGGGAGAACATGCATGCAAACTCCACACAGAAAAGCCAACTGACCCAGCCGAGACTCGAACCAGCGATCTTCTTGCTGTGAGGCGACAGTGCTAACCACTGAGCCACCGTGTCGCCCTTTACAGTCATTATTTTGCTAAAAAACCAAAAAACAAATAGACACATAAAACAGTACACATTTCAATGCACATTAAACGTAAAGGCACTATGTGGATTCTTCTGTTATTAAATGTAAATTAAATCAATTATTACCTCCAGAACTGTCTTGAGAGTCTCCGTTCCTTGAGTTATATCTTCATCTTCTGAAGCACAACTCATTTATAAGAGAAGGAAAAACACCACAGTGGCAAATCCCACTCAACTACATTTCACTGATATTGATATGTCTGGTATTTGCTCGTTTATCAGGAAGTGATGATTTTATCCTCTATTGTTTAAATGCTGCTTTATTCACTAATGTTTTATGCTCTATTCCAGTTTTTCCCTAATTCGCATCTTTAGATGTAAACATTAAGTAGTTATAGGCTGTTTATTCTTCAGAATATCCTCATTTGTGTTCGACAGCAGAAAGAAACTCAACCAGGATTGAGTAAACGATGACACAATTTCCATTTTTAGGTGAACTGTGCCTTTAATGGGGTGAACTATATCAATTGTAAAGATTTATCCAAAGCCAGATGTTGATTGAGGATAAAGCAGTGACACTGGAAATGGATCTGGATATAAATCTGTGATGGCATCAGCTGGAAAAAGCGCAGTGTGTTTGACGGACAGACTCAGCTGTGGAGGTGAAGCTGTCGGAGAGAATTAGAGCTGATTTTCACAGTCATCATCATCCTCATCTTCTCGCTGAGTATTCGCCGCCGGACACCGGATGATGATGATGATACACTTTATAAAACAGGCCAGATGATGAAGCTGAATATCTCAGACAAGGATATCAAAATCTGTGAATTACAAAGTTAATCTTTGGCCTACTTGATTATCTTCTGTTAAATCAATTTCACACACTTCATCTTAAAGGGATAGCTCACACACACACACACACACACACACACACACACACACACACACACACACACACACACACACACACACAACTA
>CAIGQV010019871.1:425651-435690 GCA_903798115.1 Danio jaintianensis | reverse complement strand
GTACACAGCTGATCTCACAACTCCACCTGCAATTAGAGGGACACAAACACTGGCTGCCTGTTAAGTTCCGTATTGATTATAAAATATTGCTTCTTACCTATAAAGCTTTAAATAATCTAGCACCTGTTTATCTACCCAACCTTCTGTCTCGCTACAATCCAACCCGCTCTTTAAGATCTCAAAACTCAGGGCTGCTGGTAGTACCTAGAATAGCAAAGTCGAGTAAAGGTGGTCGAGTCTTCTCATTTATGGCTCCTAAACTCTGGAATAGCCTTCCTGATAATGTCCGAGGCTCAGACACACTCTCTCAGTTCAACACTAGATTAAAGACCTATCTTTTTAGTAAAGCATACACTCAATGCATCGCATAACGGTATGATGCATGAATGTGCTCCACGCAGGTTTTTGCATCTCGTTTATATACACTATGAACAGCAGCTACGCTAATTATTCTCTTTATTCTCTATTTCCACCTGGGGATACTCATCCAGAGGCCCCCCAGAGACTATGCAGTGCCACTAATGCAATCCAAGACCTGTGAAGAGATGATCCCAAGGTTTCCATAATCCCAGACCAAGCCGTATCCTGAGCAGCTGCTGTGGTGGTCATGGAGGAGTGGAGAGCATGAGACTGATTCCTGTGGGACCCCAGTGACAGACGAGTCTTCGCTGACATCCAGCGTTCACCAGCCTCCGGTGCCTAGACTGCAGCTCTGCACAAGACGTTTGGCCATAGGAGAAATGGTCGTGCCCAACTGAGCCTGGTTTCTCTCGAGGTTTTTTTCCTTCACTTTCGCAAATTGGTGAAGTTCGTTCCTCGCCACTGTCGCCACTGCCTTGCATGGTTCGGGACTTGTAGAGCTGCGCATCGATGGATTTGCTCTTCAGTGTTTGGACTCTCAGCAGTAAAAATTAAACCACACTGAACTGAACTGAACTTAAACTCCAAAAACTGAACGGACACCATTCCAATTCACTATAATCTTCTATGTGAAGCTGCTTTGACACAATCTACATTGTAAAAGCGCTATAGAAATAAAGATGAATTGAATTGAATTAAAAAATATAGTGTTGTTTTTAGAAATACTGAGTCAAAATTAAGGGAGTTTTCAGGAAAACGAGCTAAGTAATCTGCCAATGGGGTGAGGAAAATATAGTTATTTCAATCCAAAAATAAGTTTATATCTCTTAGCCGGCCGTTAGCTCTCTGCAACTCTCACATGGTCGCCCACTGAAGCTAAGCAGGGCTGCGCCCGGTCAGTACCTGAATGGGAGACCACATGGGAAAGCTAGGTTGCTGCCGGAAGTGGTGTTAGTGAGGCCAGCAGGGGGCGCTCAACATGTGGTCTGTGGCCTAATGCCCCAGTATAGTGAAGGGGACTCTATACTGATCAATGAACATCATCTTTTGGATGAGACGTTGAACCCCAGGATGTCCTTCAAAAAAAGAGTAGGGGTTTTACCCCAGCAGCCTGGCCAAATTTGCCAAGCGGGCTCTGTCCATCATGGCCTCCTAACCATCCCTATATCATAATTGGCTTCATCACTCCAATCAGCTGGTGTGCGGTCTGGCGCATTATGGCTGCCGTTGCGTCATCCAGGTGGATGCTGCACACTGGTAGTGGATGAGGACATTCCCCCCAATGTGTAGCTATATAAATGTAAGGAATTATTATTATTATCTCCCCATTGGCAGATTATTTTGCTTGTTTTAAGGAAAAACTCACTTAATGTTGACTCATTATTTCTGAAAACAACACTATATTTATTGCTTGTCTAGAAAATGCTTCTTGATTTCAGAATTTTTAGATATTTGGACAAGAAACAAGACAGAAACTCTAAGCAATAAAAAACCCAGCAGTTTTGATCCATCGAGTTTCCAAACAGAATGAATGTGGAACAGACGGAGACCACAGACACGGCAACACGAAAAAGGGGCTTTTATTTCTGAACTGTTTTATAAGCAGTCCAACACACACGTTTCCTAGCTGTTCTGAAAAACGAAAACCAAAGAAAATAATTGTAGTAACAATTATCATTCATTGAATAATATTATCAATCATCATCATCATGGTAATAACCCCAGACAGTAGTATCTGCGTTTGTTTGTGGCACATGGAAAAAAAAAAAAAAAAGAGTTTGGGCTGAGCGTAATTACCCGGAAAACTCTGCGTCCCATAAACCTACGCACACAGGGACTAGCCTACTCCCCGAACAGACAATAAATATGAAAGAGAGCCGTATTAAACCAACAAAAATAATAATCTGGAACTCGTAGGTACAATATCTAATCGTTTTTTTTTTTTATGTGCAAGATCTGAGCTGATTCTTCACCACAAATACTCACATCCAACCCCATCCCTGAACCCAGAGTCTCAAATTAATCTGTGTGTGTGTGTGTGTGTGTGTGTGTGTCTAAAATCTTTTTAAATAAACCTAAGCTCATTTGTATTCGTTTCATATACACACATATATATATATATATATATATATATATATATATATATATATATATATATATATATATATAGATACTTGTTAGTTTGTTTTTTTTCTTCCTATTTATCGTCCTCTTCCGCTTGGAAACCTGCGTTCGGTTCGGTTCACCCACAGACAGAATTCACCGTTACGGAAAACAGACACACACACCGGCTACTGAATTAAGCAAACACTGAACCAAAAGCTACCGTTAAAATGAAAGTAAAAATTATAATACAAAACCCCTGAATAAAACATGGATATTTGGGCCTGGCGGAGGTGCCACCCTCGTGGAGAAACGGGCAGCCGCTCAGTAGCTTCTGAGGCCTTTCGGTAATGACGTTCAATCCTTCACGTCACCTGAATTTGGTCACATTTGTTTTTGTACCCTTTCTCAAAAAGCCGCCAGCGCTCACACGTACCAATCTGAAGTCTCGGGAAACATTTGGCTGGGGCTTTTCATCGGTTCATTCTCCTACAGTCGTTTGGCACATTGATTTTTCATCAGCTCGTGAAGCATGGAGGGAAAAAAGTGCAGTGATAAGATTTCATTTTGGTTTTAAAATAAAAGGTAAAACTCATCTTCAGGATGGCACCTCCCCACACACTTAAAGGCTACACAAAACTGATCGGACTGCAATATTCTCATCGCAGAGAAATGAAACGAAAACCTGAATATACATAAAGAAAATCAACTCATGCCTCGATGTCCATCAAGAAAAAAAATAATAATCTGCATCTGCGTCACATTCGAGACAAACAATATAAAAATGGAAACTATATTCAAATCAAGCCTCACGACAAACGGTTTTGCGTCATTTCTGTTTGAATAACAGCACGTCTGCTTGTGAACGGACGCCATGTTGGACAAGAAGACCTCCTCGCACCTCATTATGAGATAAACCATCCAAACTCTGCATTCTCTCACACAGCGACGCGCGCAAACACACACTCTTTTGTCTGTCAGCCTGAGGTTTAACCCCCCTCCCGAAACCCTCCCGCCACAGAGACGAACACAGACAGGCAGAGACAGAGATTCGCCATATATGCAAACATTGTCAAGAGGATTATACTGTAGATGCACAGAGAAAGATTCATATGTACAGTCAGATACAAGACTCCAGGGATGCCGTTTTTGCTGCTGTGTTTTTTGTTTCCTGGTCCCTCAAACAGAGACATCATGCATCGTCAACCGTCCGACTGGAGTTCGCTATCCAACATTTCTCCGTCCGCAAACGCCAGGAGTTCTCAAACGTTTATTTCATTGGCACTTTTTGCACTTCAAGTGGGAGGAGTTAAAAACAGGGGGTAAATGTCCCGCCCTGTCCCCAAGCTCCTTCCCGTCGTATCAAGCAGCGTAAATCACCTCCAACGAACAAAAATAAGCCATAATAAGAGAAATGAAAAATACATTCAAGGCGAAAAAGAAAACTTCTTCCCGGGGCATTTCCTTTAAAGCAACAACAACATCATCATCTTGCATGGCAGCAACCCAACCAAAGTTCGGTGTATACAGGGGCTGAGCACCAAAACAAACAAAAAGACTGAAAGAAAACGCTCCCTATGTTTTTTTGTACACGATACGCAGTCTTGGATGCACACAACACTCGCAGCTCTCGCTAATGCAGTCAATCCAACAATTCAGGACGTCTCAAAGTCTGTACACGCTGCAAAAAAAACGCTTTCTTACTTCAAATTCCTGCTGCTTCTGGTCTAAAATATGGAAAATGTCTTAAATCAAGAAGCTTTTTCTAGACAAGTGAGAATAGAGTTTTGTTTGCAGTCAAAATGAAGTGTTTTTTCGTTAAAACAAGCCAATGGGGTGAGCAGAATAATCTTGTTTTCGGTTTGAGGATTATTTAGCTCATCCCAATGGAAGATTATGTAGTTGTTTTAAGGAAAAACTCACTTCATTTCGATCTATTTCTGAAAGCAATACAGCATTTTTGTGCATGTCCAGA
This sequence comes from Danio jaintianensis, assembly GCA_903798115.1. Taxonomy (NCBI): domain Eukaryota; kingdom Metazoa; phylum Chordata; class Actinopteri; order Cypriniformes; family Danionidae; genus Danio; species Danio jaintianensis. Next base: position 431,252 of record CAIGQV010019871.1, on the reverse strand, counting down.
AAATGCTTCTTGATTTAAAAATGTTTAGACACATGAACTAAAAACAAGACAGAAACATTTTTTGCAGTGTAAGTCATGTAAGTCCAGAAATCTGCATCTGCTAGCATGAAACAGAGCATGCGCTTCAGGAGTGGCAGCGTTTCCTTGAAGAACGACAGAAGAAATATCAATCAAACGTCTTCTTCTCTACTGAATCAGACCTCTCGGCTCCTGTTTCCCGCAGCAGAGGTGTTCATACAGTCTAACCGCTGCTTATGAGCAATAAAAGTTAGTGACATTTCCTTTCTTAGGCTATTTCTGAGCATGCCAGGAGAAGATTGGAGGAGAAACGAGTGCAGTTTCCCAGCCTGCACCGCTGACGATCATTATCCGTGTCTGCGAGTGCATGTGTGCATTTAATTCACAAACTATTGAGAAACAGCAGGGCACAATCCAGCAGAAGCTTCCGGATTGGACAAGCGAACGTGTGTGTGTGTGTGCGCGTGCGTGCGTGTGTGAGGATGGAGAGTGGATCAGGTGCAGGAGAGAGGCGGATCACAGGCCGTTGCTGTTGCGGTGTGTGAGCGGAGGTTTGGACAGCTCCACCACATTAGTTCTGCCCTTGCCGATGACTTTGGGAGCTCGACGCAACAGCTTCTGGGCCTCGGTGAACGCTTCGGTCAGCTCCTTCTTCCACTGCACAAACTCCGGGTCGCTCTGGAGACAAGAGGAAGAGCATTAGCCGATCATTCTGAGCTGATTTATTACATAGACAGTGGTCCCTCATTAATCGCGGGAGTTACGTTCTAAAAATAACCCACGATACAAAATCCGTGAAGTAGTCAGCTTTATTTTTTTACAATTATTACAGATGTTTATACTTTATACACGTTTCTCAGACAGGCATTAACATTCTCACACTTTTCTCTCTTGTTTAAACACACTCAAAGTTCAAACCTTCATTGAAAAATAAGTCCAGTATTATAGAATGAAACCAAAGATCAAAACCTGTTGTCAGGCGCAAACATTCATCGCTGTCAGCAAATGGTTCATAAATTTTTTTAGTTTTTGTGCAGATAATGTTGGCATCCAGCGTAATGTTCTTTATCCAGCAGTCACTGATCCACAACACACAGCCGTGTCACCCTGCAGCCCAAGACCGGTCACTACCTGGATGGGAGACCACATGGGAAAAACTAGGTTGCTGTTGGAAGTGGTGTTGGTGAGGCCAGCAGAGGGCGCTCAACCTGCGGTCTGTGTGAGTCCTAATGCCCCAGTATAGTGAAGTGAACACTATACTGTCAGTGAGCGCCATCTTTCGGATGAGACGTTAAACCGAGGTCCTGACTCTCTGTGGTCATTGATAATCCCATGACACTTCTGGTAAAAAGTAGGGGTGTAACCCCGGTGTCCTGGCCAAATTCCCTCCATCGGCCCTTACCCATCATGGCCTCCCAATCATCCCCATCCACCGAATTGGCTGTATTACTGTTTCTCTACTCCACCTTTAGCTTGTGTGTGGTGAAGCACTGGTGCCGTTGTCCTGTGGCTGCCGTCGCATCATCCAAGTGGAGCTGCACACTGGCGGTGGTGTGAAGAGACCCCCCTCATGATTGTGAAGCGCTTTGGGTGTATGGCCATACACGATAAATGCGCTATATAAATACACATTACATTACACAAAGCTAAAGCAGACTCGATCCTTAAGTGGGTCGCACACTGGATGCACCACACACATGGCAGTTGGAAGTAACACACACCGGACGCACACATTCACATGTTATTTCAAATTAAATGATTCAGATGGCGCTCTGTGGCGCGGCAGAAATATGAACCTGTCGTATTATATTATGGTACCGCGGACAACCCCCGACTTGCGGCGCCGGTGTGCGTACCCTGATAGAAACCGTTTATCTGTGAGTTTATGTTTTGAGTTTTTACTGCAAATGTCACATCCATAACGCTGGAATTGCTCATATTTTCAAAATCATATCCTACATTCTGGTCTGCTACGAACAAGAGGAAATGCATTCAAATGCATTTAAAAAAAAAAAAAAAGTAAAGTTTATGTAAGGGAAATCATCTTTTCCTGTAAATCTGTATAGGACTGTGGTGGGCCAAAAGCCCTATATATGCTACCATTAAAGGTTATAATCTCTATTTTTACAGATTTTACAGAAAATAAAAAGCAAGCACTGCGGATTTGTTGCTTATTCCAGTTGTACAGAACCCATATCAAACCACAACTCCCAAAACAAAACCTTTACAAGCCTAATATACACAGTCAAGCCTGAAATGATTCACACCTCTGGCAAATTCTGACTTAAAGCTAGTTATATTCAACCAGCAAGTGTTTGTTTTTTTCTGATCGGAAATGACGCAGGCTTCTCCCAAATGAAGATAAAGCGATGTACAAGAGGCATCATTGAGGGGGAAAAAATTATTTAAGTAAAAATATTTCTTTGCGTAACTTAAAGTCAGAATTTGTCAGGGGTATGAATAATTTCAGACTTGACTGTGTGTGTATATACCAGTGATTTGGCCCATCATCCCATCTGAGAAGAGAGGGAGAATAATGGGTAAGGTCGGGGCGAATGCCTTCAACAGAGATCGTCATTTCTAATTTAACATAACCTTATCTTTGTTTGTTTAATTGATGAAAACAAAAAAGCAAACTGAAATTAAAGGTTTAATTCAATGTTGTGAATTAATCAGATTTTTTTAAAGAGTCATGAAACCCTTAAGCACATTTTTACATGTTGACATATACAGTAAATGTGTGTGGCACGTTGCTAAAACCACACTTATAGGACACACATATTTCACTATCGAGTGAAAAATGGTTATTTTTGGCACTAAAAAAAGCATTGAACTCCATTGTGTTATAAATGAGATTGTTTATGGTTTTATTGTATTATAAGTACAATATGGTAAAAAAAAAAAAAAGTCATTATTATTAATAAACATGTTTTTCTACTTATTTTTAAACATTACTAAATTAGTAAGTTACCATGGCAAATAATGTAATACAGTTTGGTATGTTTAGCTTCGGCCAGACGAAGTGCTCAGCATAAAGGAGTACACCCCATTGTGAAAATTAACATTTTTATCCATTTCTCAGAGAATATAGACTATATATTCTGGTGCATTTCAACAAAACAGATTTATTCAACAGATATATTTATTAAAATAATATTTTAGTGACTGAACATCTTTAGAAATAGAAAAAAAAATACGAACTACAAAATTATTCAAATATTGGTTTCTGTGATGCAGCAAGTCCAGAGACTGTTGTGTTCACCATGATTTTATAAGAAATTCACTTTAATGTGTGATATGACTAAAAAGGGGTCATTAATGAATATTATCTCAATTCAAATGAGTAGCGGCTTAAAACCGGAAACAGTAATCTATACGTCACGACGTGGATAGATGAGTCATTTAATGACAGCAGCGAATTCTTTTGTAACTCTACACCTAACACTGGGAACAGAAGGACATACTAAAGGCTGTGATAACGTTAGAGCGATGCATCTGAATGTTTCCCACCTCACACTGCAGGACGAACTGCTTCCCTCCTTTAACCCTCAGCAGGATGCACTTCTTGTCCTTGATCTGCGTCTCCTCCACCGTCACGATATGCTCCATGGTCAGCAGGTTTTGCTGGAGGAAGAAAAGCATAATTAGCACATCCCTCTAGCAGTCTTCTGTGCTACAATAAGTGGGGTTTAGCCTACGCTGGAGGTTTACACTTCTGTCTGTAGCTGTGTTTCCATCCAAAGATGCCAATTAGACTTGGAATATCTTATAAAACAGTAAATATAGCAGCGTTTCCATCCAATGAGAAACAAAATCATCACTTCCTGATAAACTGGAGCAAATATCAGCCAGAGAAGTGTAGTTTGATGCACTGTTGGGATTTGCCCCTGAGGTCTTTTTTCTTCTCTAATAAATGAGTTGCGCCTCAGAAGATGAAGACGAAACAATGAATGTTTCTTAATGAATAAAAAGTGTTTTTGCACATTAGTGCAGTTAATACTACAGAGAAATGGTCATCTTCAATCCAAGCCATTTCTCACAAGCTAAAAGTCCTCACGGGCTTCTCTCGGCTCTTTTCTACACATCAGATGCGCTGATTGGATCAGAAATTGGTGCGTTCACGGATGAGAGTTGGGGTGTGTGTGAAAGTTGTTTACTTTGAGTCTGTTCAGATGAGTTCCCAAATTAGGTAATAAAAAAGATGCGTGCGTAAGTTTACACCCCCTTACAGAATAAGCAGAATTCAGTCATATAAAGGGAAAAATGTCATGTTGTTTTTATTTTGTTATGTTATACGCTATACTTTCATCCTAAAGATGAGAATTAATAATGCATAAATGTGACTTATGTGCATATCGAATAATACATGTCAATAAAGTAGCATTTCAGTCCAATGGGAAACGAGAAGAAAATCATCACTGACTGCTAAACCTGCACTGAGAAAAGTGTCGTTTGATGCACTGTTGGGATTTGCCACTGTGGTGTTTTTTCTCCTCTAATAAATGAGCTGCGCCTCAGAAGACGAACACGAAACGCAATGAATGCGGTTGCTTTTGAAGGCTGCGCAGAGATGGGAGCGCAGACAGATGCTCAAGACAGTTCTGGAGGGAATAATAATAGAAGAATAATAATACTGAAGCACTGTGATGACGGACTGACGGACGGCTGAGGCCTTTTACAATCAGCACAACAACATTTCAGATCTGCAACAATGGAAAGCTGGAAACATGGAGAGCTGCAAACCAACATTAATGACGCAAAGACCCTCACACACACATTTATATCTGATGATAATCTGATGAAGCGCAGGCGCACACTTTACTCACTACATCTGTTTACGTTGTACTTTATGCACATAAATCTGATCAGGTAAAAAGCTGATCCTACTCAGTTGTGCGTATCAAATTTTATGCACATTTTGGCGTTTCCATTACGCATTATTTAAGTGTTTTTCAAAACGTGCTTAATAATAGGTGGATGGAAACGTAGCTTGTGTCACTTACACTGCTAGAGGTTTTGTGGGAATACGGTGAGCAAAAACACAGATCACAAGCTTGTAATCGAAGAGGAAGAGCAGGCCGCAGATGTAGCATCTCGTGTCACTGATACCTGAAATCACTTCTGTACAATTATCTGTCCTTTAAACACTCACTGCTTGATTTTAAACCACACTCACGATCTCCTGTGTTTTGTCTGAGAATGTGTTGTTCACTGTTACAGATGTTGGAAATATCAATAATAATAAATCAATTGGATTTTCGATTATACGTCTGTATGTATTATCAGACTACATTATTTTTGGGAGGAAAACGTAAATTAAAACGATTCACTGAAGTTTAGTTCTTGATAAGCACATGTTTTTGCAGTGAAATATTTGTATTAATCAGTTATGTGTTCCTAATTAAATAAATGAATTAAAAATCAAAACATTTTCATGTCATTTCTTTGATTAGGAACAGGTACAAACTGCAAACACTTAATATACTGGAAATAAATAAGTAAATAAATACATAAATTAGTTTCAAAAAGCCTCAACAGATAGATGGATGGATGGATGGATGGATGGATGGATGGATGGATGGA
>CAIGQV010019871.1:393330-418549 GCA_903798115.1 Danio jaintianensis | reverse complement strand
TGTGTGTGTGTGTGTGTGTGTGTGTGTGTGTGTGTGTGTGTGTGTGTATCACGTACTGTACCTTGGTGACAAGCGGCACACTGAGCCAGGGCAAACACAGTGATAATGTCTGCTTGTCTCCTCTAAAAACAGCTTCTGCAGACATCACACTATGTTCTGAATGTTTATAATATTTTTGCGGCAGATGGACGCGAGTCGCTTTCTGTATGTCCAAAACCAAAAGATTCAGTAAAAGCAGAATGGCCGCGATGTGCGGACATCTTTCCATTTTGGCGCTTTGCTTTCGTGGCCATCACCTAGCAACAGCCGTACACACAACAGCAGCTCGATCACGCAAGCAAACCGTGGTTCAGAAGGAAAAAAGACAGTGTGAACACAAACCAACCGAGAAGGTGGCAAGGGGGGACAATCGGACTTGGGTACGGTCCAGGTAATTGAACCAAGTGTGAAAGCACCCTAAGATGAAGTATGCAAATAATAAGTTATATGTCAATATCAACTGTGCAATATCAGACAGCACCCCTGAGAACACCACAGTTATTATCGTTAACTCAGTTCATCTCATTCCTGTAAAGCAGTGTGTGTAGGACCGGTGGTCGCATGCCGATTTTTTTTATTTGTTAGTTTTGATTAGTGTTGATTTCAAATGCAATAAATCTGTTAATATAAAACTTGTAGTAACGGTGCACATAATTCTTTGTGGGTGCAACTAAATTTTGGCTGGTGCGACTACACTTTTAAAGTGTCGCCACTGGCTTGCATGGTTCGGGACTTGTGGAGCTGCGCATCGATGGATTTGCTCTTCAGTGTTTGGACTCTCAGCAGTGAAAATTAAACCACACTGAACTTAACTGAACTTAAACTCTAAAAACTGAACTGACACCATTTCAATTCACTATAATCTTCTATGTGAAGCTGCTTTGACACAATCTACATTGTAAAAGCGCTATAGAAATAAAGATGAATTGAATTGAAAAAGTTAGGAGCAGCAGTGCTACCAAGCAAAAGGTTTAATTTCGAGCCCTGCTACATTCAGTTGAAAAAGTCAACTTATTTTATTTCAGTCATACTTCATTTGCAAAAAAGCAATTTTTAAAACTACTATATATACTAGTATATACACATTTTGGTGTTTAAATCCACCATTTTTAATACAATAACCCAAACTGCACACATGAATAAATGGATGGAAACACAGCTATTGATGAAATTTGACAACAGTGAAAATTCATGAACATTAAATGAAATGTAGCTGAAAAACGACACTTGCCTTCTGTTGAGCTGAATTACAACTGAATCGACTGACGGTTCCAAACAAACACATCAATAACTTCTTTTTCTGTTATTTATTTATTTAGGAAGAAATTGAACATGCAACTTGGCGTTTCCACAATATCTAAAATACCCTTAATTCTCTTAAGTATATGTTTTTATATTTTATATTCCCTAATTCTAATATCTTAAAATCCCACGATATTCCAGAAATACCTGTGGGAATCCTGCATTATGTTTGGCTGTAAAAGGAAGCAACATCACCATGAAAAAAATAACTGATTTTTGTGGCGTCACTATTATTTGTTTTTTCTGTGTGTGTGCGTGTGTGTGTGTGTGTGTGTGTGTTTAACGCCTTGCCAGCTTCTATGGCTGTTTTCATGGCAAGAAAAAGTATACTGGAGATTAGTGCTGCACGATGTTGGAATAATCTGACATTGCAATATTTTATTTTGCTGTGATATATATTGCAATATGAATACAATTTCACCAGATGCCTTGAATAGCTCTATTTGTGAAAAATCATTCATTTAGATTGGGTTGATTTTGTAAGAGTGTAAATCATGTATAAAAAAAATTTAATTGCAAGAATAATTAAAAACAGAGCAAAGAAAAAAGGAAAACAAACAGTTCTTTATGGTTTTCCGGAGTCATACAGTATTCAGATACAGAAATGTAATAATGTAATGCAAAATAACACTGTATAGTCTTCATTGCATTAATAAATCAGTAAAATCAGTAATCAGTAAAAAAAAAAGGCTGTGGCGTTGACACGATGCTCAATTGGTACTAATGGGCCCAAAGTGTGCCAAGAAAATATCCCCCACAGCATTACACCACAGCCTGAACCGTTGATACAAGGCAGGATGGATCCATGCTTTCATGGTGTTGATGCCAAATTCTGACCCGACCATCCGAATGTGGCAGCAGAAATGGAGACTCATCAGACCAGGCAACGTTTCTCCAATCTTCTATTGTCCACTGTTGGTGAGCCTGTGTGAATTGTAGCCTCAGTTTCCTGTTCTTAGCTGACAGGAGTGGCACCCGGTGTGGTCTTCTGCTGCTGTAGCCCATCCGCCTCAAAGTTGGACGTGTTGTGCGTTCAGAGATGCTCTTCTGCAGACCTCGGTTGTAACGAGTGCTTATTTGAGTTACTGTTGCCTTTCTATCAGCTGGAACCAGTCTGGCCATTCTCCTCTGACCTCTGGCATCAACAAGGCATTTGCGCCCACAGAACTGCCGCTCACTGGATATTTCCTCTTTGTCGGACCATTCTCTGTAAACCCTAGAGATGGTTGTGCGTGAAAATCCCAGTAGATCAGCAGTTTCTGAAATACTCAGACCAGCCCGTCTGGCAGCAACAACCATGCCACGTTCAAAGTCACTTAAATCACCTTTCTTCCCCATTCTGTTGCTCGCTTTGAACTGCAGCAGATCGTCTTGACCATGTCTACATGCCTAAATGCATTGAGTTGCTGCCATGTGATTGGCTGATTAGAAATTTGCGTTAAAGAGCAGTTGGACAGGTGTACCTAATGAAGTGGCAGGTGAGTGTAGATTATATTTAGGTTTTACAATTGATTTTTGCTAAAAACTTTTATTAACAGTGTTAAAAATAACTTAAAATCAAATAAAATACCTTCCTCACAGAATTAAAGGTGACCTATTCTGCCCCTTTTTACGAGATGTAAAATCAATCTGATGTCTCTAGAGTGTGTGTGAAGTTTAATAGCACAGATAATGTTTTCTAACTCTCTGAAACTGACCCTTTTAGGCTTTGATCCTAACTGTGGCGTTTTGGTGACTGTCACTTTAAATTCAAATCAGATTGTTCTCTTTTCAGAAGAGGGAGGAGCTACAAATGCCTGTGTGCAGCATAGTGGCAGATTCAAAAACAACACTAACGTCATATGCTAATGAGGGAGAGATGGGCACTAGTGGGCGGGGCTTTCCCCCTCTGATGACATGTGCAAAGGGAGAATGTCAATCAAAGTGTTTCTGCAGACTGTTTTTATCAAGTCTGATTATAAACAATAGAATAAATAAACTTTTATAATAAAAATTCTAACACTTTGCTGAATATCTCCTTGAGTGAGTTCTGCATCTTCAGGTCACACAATTAACTCAGCATTTGCTAAATGACACGGGCTTTTCTTTCAGATCTATTTCTGACCATCACACAGCCGGTCATGTGATGGTGCTGTGTCTTTGCCTGGAGGGAAACAGCGCTGCGTGACAAACACACAGGGTTCAAGCCTCTGTTCGAGGTCACAGGCGGAAATGATGCTGCGTCTGTGAAAGTCAATTAGCTGATGTCAGTCGTGAGCTTTTCATGCTGGAGAATGTAGCACCGCCGTAGCAGAGGCCTTTCATTTCTGCACCACTGTGTTGAATTACTGCTCGTCACCTCTGTAGACGGCACATGATTTAACACACACTAGAGTTTACAGCAGAAAAGGGACAATTATCTGCTTAAAGTAGACCTATTATGCCAATTTTTACAAGATGTAAATAAGTCTCTGATGTGTATTTCTCTGTGTGTAGTGAAGTTTGAGCTCAGAATAGCACACAGATAATGTTGTATAACTCTCTGAAACTGACCCCTTCAGGCTTTGATCCTAATTGTTGTGTTTTGGTGACTGTCGCTTTAAATTCAAATGAGACGCCTGTGCATCACCATAGCGACAGATGTAAAACAGCCCTAGCTGTGTTCTCAGTGCTGGTCAGGTCCGTATGTTGTCATTGGTCAGCGTGTGTGCTTCATGCTTCTGTCAGTCTATGGAGACTCCTGTCGCTGTTCATTTGTGCTTCATCTAAAACTCCACATCTATAATCCTCTTAGTCTATGCTGACATTATCTTCAGCAGCTCAAACACTCTAATGGCTAATGGACAGACGGCAGCTTCTCACTCAGGGCTGCTGTTTATGCTAATGAGGGAGAGAGGCATCTGTTAGCAGATGTTTATGTAACATGTTAAATAAACATACTTGTTTATCTGAAAAACAATGCTGAAGTCAGCTATTGTGCTTCGAGAATGTGCGTTCTGTGTCGGAATGTCTGTCTTTGTTTTGATCTCTATAACCAGCCCACTGCCAGTATACCAAATTATATTTCAGCACTCCATGTTACCTTGCTGGAAAATACAGTGTATTTCAGTCATGAAAGCTCTTAATGTATGTGGGTGCAGCCCAAACCACATGAGGTGATTTTAAATGAGCAAACAATACAAATATTACAAACGTAAACATTAGCTGAGCAGCTTACAGTGTGAGGATGAATTGTCAGGCACGCTCGCTGCTGTTTATGTCGCCAATCTGGCAACCTGGGTGTGCGTCAAGTCATAGTTGGGGAGGGGGTCGGGTGGAAAAAAAACAACAACAACCAAAACACTCCTATATTTTGAATTTGAACTGCAATACTTAGATCGGTTCAATCCTACATACTGCACCTTTAAGAGTGGGTAATTAACCGTGTGCTGCAGACAACATTCATTCACTCATTCATTTTCCTTCGGCTTAGTCCCTTATTCATCAGGGGTCAACACAGTGGAATGAACCGCCAACTATTCCAGCATATGTTTTACACAGCGGATGCCCTTCAAGATGCAACACAGTACTGGAAAACACCCATACACTCTCATTCACACACACACACTCATACACTACGGCCAATTTAGTTCATCAATTCCCCTATAGCGCATGTGTTTGGACTGTGGGGGAAACCGGAGCACCCGGAGGAAACCCACGCCAACACGGGGAGAACATGCAAACTCCACACAGAAACGCCAACTGACTCAGCCGGAACTCGAACCAGTGACCTTCTTGCTGTGAGCCGACAGTGTTAACCACTGAGCCACCATGCTGCCACTGCAGACAAAGTGACGCTTGGAAAGAGTGTTCATTAAAACAAATTTAAAACATTTCCCTTGACCATCTGGCTGTCCGAAATACAAGCCGCTCCCAAGCAAACTCCCTCAGTTCTCAGAAGTTTGAATTCGAGAGCGCGCTGAATGAGAGCAAACAGGATGTTTACAAACAGCATTTTGCAAGCAGCTGTTGTGTGTACACGGCCACGACAGCCTCGCTAGTCGCAAATATCTGGACTTCTGGAGTTAAAACAATCCTCTAAATATCTCCAATAGATAAACTGACAATGATGACACATTCCCTGCACAAGAAGCTCTGCTACACACAACATATACAGTTCAAGACCAAATTATTAGCCCTCCTGTGAAATCTTAAATCTTTCTTATTAAAATATTTCTCAAGTGATGTTTAAAAAAGCAAGGACATTTTTCACAGTATTTCCTGTTATGCTATTAATCTGCTAAGATCAATATTATTAGCCCCCTAAAGAAATATTTTTGATTGGCTACAGAACAAACCACTGTTGTCCGATCACTTGCCTAATTAACCTAGTTAAGTCTTTAAATTAACACTAGCATCTTGCGAAATAATTAGTCAAATATTATGTGCTGTCATCATGCCAAAGATAAAAGAAATCAGTTATTAGAAATGAGTTATTAAAACTATTATGTGAAAAATAATGTTAAAAAACGAGTTATTCAAACTGGGCGGCACGGTGGCTCAGTGGTCAGCACTGTCGCCTCAAAGCAAAAAGGTCGCTGGTTCGAGTCCTGTGTAAAAATCGCATAATGTAAAAATAATCTCTCTGTTAAACACTAAGAATTACCATTATTATGTTTGTATGATGCTAGTAAATGCAGCTTTTAATAACAGGAATAAAGACGTATATTAGAATGGATCATATTTATTTCAAAATGTAATGATATATCATAATGCTACTATATTTAAAGCAAATTAATGCAGCATTGATGAGAAAAACATCATCTTGCCAACCCCAAACATTTTATTAACAGAGTATATTACGCTTTATATATAGCGCTGTGGCCTCACAGCAAGAAGGTCGCTGGTTAGAGCCTCGGCTGGGTCAGTTGGCATTTCTGTGTGGAGTTTGCATGTTCTCCCCGTGTTGGCGTGGGTTTCCTACGGGTGCTCCGGTTTCCCTCACAGTCCAAACACATGCGCTATAGGGGAGTTGGGTAAGCTAAATTGTCTGTAGCGTGCATGTGTGTGAATGGATGTATGGATGTTTCCCAGTGATGGGTTGCAGCTGGAAGGGCATCTGCTGTGTAAAACATATGCTGAATAAGTTGGCGGTTCATTCCGCTGTGGCGACCCCAGATTAATAAAGGGACTAAGCCGAAAAGAAATGAATGAATGAATGAATACTCCCACAAAATAAAAAGTTTTAGCCAACACAAAAGAAGATACTTTAAAGAATGTTGTAAACTGGCAACCATAGACATGCATAACAGAAAAAAAACAAATATTATGAAAGTCAAAGGCATCATTCTTCAAAATATCTTTATCTTTAAGACAAGTGAAGGCTGAATAAATGAGGAAAGAATTTACATTTTTGGGTGAACTGTCCATTTAAACATACAAAATATAACATTTCTGATAAACCAAAGGGGCGACACGGTGGTTCAGTGGTTAGCACTATGGCCTCACAGCAAGAAGGTTGCTGGTTCGAGTCCTGGCTGGGTCAGTTGGCATTTCTGTGTGGAGTTTGCATGTTCTCCCCGTGTTGGCGTGGGTTTCCTCCGGGTGCTCCGGTTTCCCCCACAGTCCAAACACATGCGGTAGTGTATATGTGTGCATATGAGTGTGTATGGGTTTTTCCCAGTACTGGGTTGCGGCTGAAAGGGCATCCGCTGTGTAAAACATATGCTGGAATAGTTGGCGGTTCATTCCGCTGTGGTGACCCCTGATAAATAAAGGAACTAAGCTGAAGGAAAATGAATGAATGATAAACCAAAACACATTCCAGTAATATGAATTTTGGAGGGAAAATGCGCAGGAAATGACGTCACAATAAAGCCAATGATAAAGTGCGGTGTCTGACCTTCTTCGTGGCCTTGCTGCTTGTTTTTGGCCCTCTTGCGAGCCTCGTTTTTATCCGTGTCGCTGTTCACGGCTTCATACACGGTCTCGGCCACCTCCTGCTGCCAGCGCTCCGAGATCACCAGCGGAAAGTTCTTATACAGCTCCTGATCGCTGTCCAGAAGCTGAGAGCAAAGCACAAACAAACACCACAATAGCCTTCAATTCAGACACTCTGCGTGCGTCCTAAATCACACACTTGTGCACTATTCTCAGGGTATATACAGGAATCAGACAGTCAAATTCAATACTATAAGACCTTTTTAAAAACTCTTTCCATACATGTTAAGACCTCATCTAGGGCTGTGCAGTTAATCGAAATCTGGTTTCGATTTTGGCTTCCAACGATTATGAAAAATTAATTGAGATCAAACGATTATTGCATCATATCCCACCCCCTTTCCAGCAGCACGCATTTGTTCCTATTCAAAGCTCAGTTTCACATGCAAATGAGTAAAAGCATGTTCTGTAACGGGACTTCTGCAGCATGGGACGCGCTTTTATTGATGTGTATTCGATTTATTCATGTTTTTAAATGCATGAAAGAGAACGCATGCTGTTGTGTGTGTGTGTGTGTGTATTCACGATTCACAACAATATCTTTTCCCAGTATTGTGCAGCCCGACTGTACAGATCACAACCCACAGTTCGGAACGCACGTGACCTGTGGATTATTAACTTTTTTTGAACTCGTAGGTCAATCCAACATTTATAACAATTGCAAAGAGATCGCTTCCTGCGTCATTCAAATCACGTGTATGAAAGCATTTTGGCTTCCCTGTATAATATAATGATGATGGAAGAAGTTGTGGTGGGACCTAAATGCTTTCTTAGGCTACTAATTAAAGGTGTTTTCTGTCACTGCTTGTTTAGCCTGCATTAATGCATTCAGTGTAAAGCTGCACAATTAAACATTTAAAAGATCGTGATCTCAATTCAAACCTCCGCAAAAAGGATGATCAATGATAATGATTTGCATATGTTCATTAATCCTTCGAAGCGCTGCATTCACATCTGTGTTTGATCGAGAGAGATTCAGTTTTTACATTTTTTCAGTTAGTTACAAACAATTAAATAACACAGAAGTACTGGGAGAACAGTTTATAGTTCAGATATAGACACTGATGTTTATGCTAAAGAGTAAAATCACTGTTTAATGGAACTTGACGCTGGTGAATTTTACATTAGGTACGTTTCCATCCACCTATTTTTATGCGCATTTTGGATATGCGCATAAAAAAATCGGTTGATGGAAACGCTAAGATGCGCATAAATTTAGGAAATGCGCATAAAAAATGTATGCGCATAACTGAGTAGGATAAACTTTTTATCCGATAAGAAAAGATGCGCATAAACTGCGATGGAAACACTTTTACCGAACAAATTCCAGTATGCGCATTAAAAAAAGGTCATGTGATTTGGTTATAAGAGATCATGTGATGATAAAAATGTTTGTAAATGGACAAACCAGCAGGCTGACCACATTGTAAAACATCTGAAATGTTGTTTTGGTCATTCTAAAATGCCTTAAGCATTTCAGTATTAGTGTTATTATATTATTAATGACCTCCAGAATTGTTAAGAGCGTCTGTGCTCCGCGTGTCACGCCTTCAAACGCCGCCACGCGTTCACTGCGCGTCAGCATTGCCTTCTGAGGTGCAAGTCATTTATTAAATGAAGAAAAGATTCACGCAGCAAATTCCGTTTTTACTGTTGATATTTGGCGCCATTTAATCAGGAAGTGACGATTTTGTTCTCTTTGACTCGTTGGATGGAAACGCTGCTTTATTCGCACATCTTTTATGCCATATTCCAGTTTAGCGCATAAAGTTATTTCGCATTTTTGGATGGAAACATAGCTAGTGTGTAACCAACGGGTGGTGACAAACAACCATCAAAATTATGTCACTGAATAGGTTTTCCAAAATGACACACCGATAATGAAACAAAGTTTTATGTGTGAATTGTTGAATCATTAATTAAAAATAAATATGATATGTCGTATAAGATGTTAGATTTCTATATTTAGCATTATCAGCAACAGCAGCAAAGATCATTTTTCCTATTGAATATTTTACTTTTATTCCAGCTGGTTCTTTCTTGATTTTTATTTTTATTAAAATTACAGGTTCTAAGTTCTGTTTGCTAAAGCCAATGGTTTGTGCAGTAATATTTGTGTATAAATGGAAAGCAAATGACATTTGTCTCCTCCCTTTTTTGCTGATCTGAAAAATGGTCTGATCTGTGACTCAAAAACCATAGTGTGATCCGAACCGCGAGATTTGTGATCCGTTACACCACTACATATCATTTTCGCAATTCTCAACATCAATATTGCATATTCTCCTCCAGCTCTAGCGGTCAGTGTTATTGCGTATAAACACACTAAGATCCAGCTGCAGGGAGTCATTTACAAAGCTTACAGCATAGTGGAAAATTCCTGCAGATGTCCAAGCATGAAACACAAGCTCAAGCGCTCTTAGGTTTGATACACGCTCTCAGTGCTGGATGCCATCTCCAGTCCACTTTAAAACCTACAAAATAGTCAGTCAGTGAGCTGAAGCAAAGCCTTCAGAGCCCAGAGGAAAGAGTCAAAGTTTGCTCTCATGCTTTGAGGATATACAGTTGAAATCAGAATGATTCGCCCGCCTGTGAAATTTTGTTTTCTTTTTCAAATATTTCTCAAATGATGTTGAACAGATTCAGGAATTTTTCACAGTATTTCCTATAATGTTTTTTCTTCTGGAGAAAATCTTATTTGTTTTATTTCGGCTAGAATAAAAGCAGTTTTTAATTGTTTTAAAGCCATTTTAATTCAATATTATTCACCCCCTTAGGCAATATTTGTTTTGGATTGTCTCCAGAACAAACCACTGTTATACAATGACTTGCCTAATTACCCTAACTTTACCCTAATTAACCTAGTTAAGCCTTTAAATGTCACTTTAAGCTGAATACTAGTGTCTTGAAGAATATCTAGTCTAATAGTATGTGCTGTCATCATGGCAAAGATGGCAAACAAAAATTGGGGACAAAAATACACAGGACTTCAACTGTACCTTGATTCCCTTGGTGTCCTCCTCGTCGAAGGAGCCGATGTCGAAGGCGTCCGCAGCGTTGACCTCTCCTCTGGGGGGAATGAGTGGTGGAGGATACTGAAAACGATTACAGATAGATTATCAATACATGAAAACGCTTTAAAATGAGCATGAGAGGGATGTGCTTATGTATTGAAGACCAATTCTGCTAAAAAAAAATTCTTTTCTTTTCATTTCCTTGTACAGTGGCTCAGTGGCTAGCACTGTGGCCTCACAGCAAGAAGGTCGCTGGTTCAAGTCCCGGCTGGGCGTTTCTGTGTGGAGTTTGCATGTTCTCCCCGTGTTGGCGTGGGTTTCCTCCGGGTGCTCCGGTTTCCCCCACAGTCCAAACACATGCGCTATAGGCGAATTGAATAAACTAAATTGACCGTAGTGTATGTGTGTGAATGAGTGTGTATAGATGTTTCCCAGTGATGGGTTGCAGCTGGAAGGGCATCTGCTGTGTAAAACATATGCTGAATAAGTTGGTGGTTCATTCCGCTGTGGTGACCCCTGATAAATGAATTCAATTCAATTCATCTTTATTTCTATAGCGCTTTTACAATGTAGATTGTGTCAAAGCAGCTTAACATAGAAGATTATAGTAAATTGAAACTGTGTCAGTCCAGTTTTCAGAGTTTAACAATAAAGGGACTAAGCCGAAGGAAAATGAATGAATGAATGAATGAATGAATGAATGAATGAATGAATGAATGAATGACAGTGTTTGTACACATTTTCTCCATGACTTCTTCAAGACTTTCAGGTAAATATTCATGACATAATGTTTGATGTAATGTCTTCATATTGATTTATGCATTCATAAATCGCCGCTGTCGCCACTGGCTTGCATGGTTCGGGACCTGTAGAGCTGCGCATCGATGGATTTGCTCTTCAGTGTTTGGACTCTCAGCAGTGAAAATTAAACCACACTGAACTGAACTTAAACTCTAAAAACTGAACGGACACCATTCCAATTCACTATAATCTTCTATGTGAAGCTGCTTTGAAAAGCAATCTACATTGTAAAAGCGCTATAGAAATAAAGATGAATTGAATTGAATTGAATATTAAAGGCTGATTTATAGGTTTTGTGTTTATTTTATGATTAACGTTGTCTGCCGGTTTCCACATACGAATGAGTTTTAGCTACTTGTACAGTAAGGTAGCATTACAGGTATTTCCCATGTAAACAAAACATGTGAAGAAACTCGACATAGAGGAAACCCCAATGCCAGCCAGCTAGTGTTTCGGCAGTGTTAATGCAGAACAACACAAACAGAACAAAGGAGAACGCAGAAGTATAAATGAACGGCTACAAGCAAGGTATGGGCCGTGGGTTATGGTGATCACTCGACGCAGAAGTATAGTTCAGCCTTAAAGGAGACCTATTCTGCCCCTTTTTACAAGATGTAAAATAAGTCTCTAAATGTGTGTGTGTGAAGTTTCAGCTCTAAATACCACACAGATAATGTTTTCTAACTCTCTGAAACTGACCCTTTAAGGCAGGGGTCACAAATCTCCCTGCAAGTCCCTGCAGGGTTTAGCTCCAACTTGTCTTAACACACCTGCCTGGATGTTTCAAGTATACCTAGTAAGAGCTTGATTAGCTTGTTCAGGTGGGTTTGATTAGGGTTGGAGCTAAAATCTGCAGGACACCGGCCCTCCAGGAACAAGTTTGGTGACCCCTGCTTTAAGGCTTTGATCCTAAGTGTGGTGTTTTAGTGACTGTCGCTTTAAATTCAATTCAGATTGTGCTCTTTTCAGAAGAGGGAGGAGCTACAAATGCCTGTGTGCCAGCATAGTGGCAGATTCAAAAACAAAACTAACGTCATATGCTAATGAGGGAGAGATGGTCACTAGTGGGCGGATCTTCCCCCCTCTGATGACACGTACAAAGGGAGAATGTCAATCAAAGTGTTTCTGCAGACTGTTTTTATCGAGTCTGATTATAAACAATACAATTAATTCATGTTTACCGTTAGAAGCTGATTATATTCACACACTGCTAACACACAACTGTGTTTAAACCCCTTATAAAAGTGATTTTTGCATAATAGGTCCTCTTTAAATCTGAGAAAACTGCATGTGTAGTAAAACATGACAATTTAAGCAATTTATAATGCTAATAAAAATGTATTTAATACTCAAAATAATGCCACACCTTAGAAAGAACCTTCATCAGCCACTCAGAATCAAGTATAACTGTCTAAAATGGTCAGTTTTTCTCTCTGGGCTCAATTACTAAGCTTTTATTTCAGAAAACTCCCCTCATGATACAGAGATACAGAGATTGCGCCGGCTAATGAGAATAAAACTGCTCACAGGAAGTGACTTGAGGTCTGACAGTAATTGTCTTATGAAAATGTACGCTTGAAAGCTGCGCTCTGTGCTTTGATGGCGGCGCTGATGGTGCTGTAAAGGGAATGAAATTACAGTCACAACTTCCCGGAGAGGATTTGAGCACGCTAACAGCTACTGTCAGCACTCTAACACACTCTCTCCACAATCACATCGGTTTAAACTCCTTCCTTTTAAAGCAGAAAGACAAAGAAAACATTTCCAATCGATTGCTGGATGACGACCACAAAACCATGTCACAAGGGTCAATTTTTGGGAAATTGAGATTTATGCGGTCACACGCTATAGGTGAATTGAATAAACAAAAAACTGGCCGTAGTGTATGAGTGGGTGTGTGAATGTGAGTGTGTATGGATGTTTCCCAGTACTGGGTTGCAGCTGGAAGGGCATCCACTGCGTAAAACATTTGCTGGAATATTTGGCGGTTCATTCCGCTGTTGCAACCACTGATAAATAAGGGACTAAGTCGAAGGAAAATGAATGAAATGAGATTTACGCATTATCTGAAATATGAATAAATAAGCTTGTTTGTTTGGGTAAAATATCTCAATGAAAAATGATCATAAAATCTATTGTTGGCTATTCCTACAAATATACCTGTGCAACTGAAGACTGCTTGATTGCAAAACATATTTTTTGTTTTATGAATTTTAAACTTTTGCTTATAAATCTTCTATTTTTGACTTATTTTTTTAATAAATATGTAATTACAAAGGGTATCACGGTGACGCAGTGGGCAGCACGATCGCCTCACAGCAAGAAGTTCGCTGGTTCGAGGCTCGGCTGGGTCAGTTGGCATTTCTGTGTGGAGTTTGCATGTTCTCCCCATGTTGGCGTGGGTTTCCTCCGGGTGCTCCGGTTTCCCCCACAAGTCCAAACACATGCGCTATAGGGGAATTGATGAACTAAATTGGTCGTAGTGTGTGTGAATGAGTGTGTATGGATGTTTCCCAGTGTTGGGTTGTGCTGAAAGGGCATCCGCTGCCTAAAACATATGCTGGATAAGTTGGTGGTTCATTCCGTGTGGCGACCCCAGATTAATAAAGGCACTAAGCCGAAAAGAAAATGAATGAATGAATGAATGTAATTATACAATTGGTTTTGTAATCCAGGGTCACATATTACCTTTCTGCTTAATCATAAAATCTACTATTTGTATTTTATACATTTCTATTTTTGTGCTTTATTTACCAACATCAACATTTTTGTTATTATTGTCCTCTTATGTACACTACCGGTCAGGATTTTTAAATGTTTTAAAATCAGCATCTCCTGCTCACCAAAGCTTCATTTATTTCATCACAAATACAGTGCAGATTGTAAAATTGTGAAATGTTATCGCACTATAAAATAACTGTTCAAAAGTAGTTTATCATTTAATTTAATCATTTATTCCAGTGATTTAAAGATGAATTTTCAGCTTCATTACTCCAGTCTTCAGAGTCACATGATCCTTCAGAAATCACTCTAATACTCATGCATTCATTTTATTTTCGGGTTAGTCCCTTTATTAATCAGGGGTCGCCGCAGCGGAATGAACCGCCAACTTATCCAGCATATGCTTTACACAATGGATGCCCTTCCATCACTGGGAAACATCCATACACACTCATTCAAACACATACACTACGGACAATTTAGCTTACCCAATTCCCCTATAGCGCATGTGTTTGGACTGTGGGGGAAACCCACACGAACACGGGGAGAACATGCAAACTCTACACAGAAATGCCAACTGACCCAGCCAGTGCTCGAACCAGCGACTTTCTTGCTGTGAGGCAATTGTGCTACCCACTGCGCCACCATGACGCCCCACTCTAATATTAATTATTATTATTAATGGAAATAGTATTAAAAGCAATACTGACTGGAGTAATAATTTGAAACTACATACAATAAGAAAGCAGTTATTTAAAATTTTAATAAATAATAAAAAAAAAATTTTACATTTAATAAATGCCGTCTTGATGAACAGAATAATTTTCTTAAAAAAAAAACAAACAAAAAAAAACCAAAACTTTTTCACAGGTAGTGTATTTTTTACACTGTGCTCCTTTGATGCTACAAAGTCAATTTCCTATCTAATCTAATATTTCCATTAAACCTCTCCTCTTGTTATGAGCAATTCAACAGGGCTGCTTCACCAGCTGCTTCAGGGACAGTTCACCCAAAAAAATGAAAAATCTGTCATCATTTACTCTCCCTTTACTTGTTTGAAACCTTTATAAATTTCTTTCTTCTGCTGAACACAAAAGAAGATATTTTGAAAAATGTCAGAAACCTGTAACCATTGACTTCCATAGTATTTGTTTGTATAGAAGTCAATGGTTACAGGTTATCAGCTTCTTTAAAAAATATCTTCACCAAAAGAAAGAAACTCAAACAGGTTTGAAACCACTTAAGGGTGAGCAAACAGGGAGTCCATTTTCATTTTTTGGGTGAACTACCCCTTTAAGGCCGATAACGAAAACAAAAAGGTCAAAGGTCTCACCTTCTGGAGATAAACCTGCTGCCAATCGATTCCATTGAAGAACACGTGCTCCTTCACCTCTGACGCCCTAGTGGAAAAAACACATTATTTTAAAGCAGGAAATCATACTAATGTTTATCAATGTCATATATTAGCCATATTTTGATGCAATACAGTTGCATTTATCATATTAGAGATGGATGATAATACACTTCATGTTTTGAGACAACACAAGTAATCAAACTGAAATGAGTTAAACAGTACATCTATCCCTATCTATCTATATTGCACGCATATGGATGGAAATAGATGTACAAATAAATGCAAGTGTATAGAAATAGCTGAGTATAAATATAAATATACAAGTGATGCTTTTTATCATTTTAATCATATTCCCATGTGACAAAGAAATAAATAATATAGAAATAAATATATTCATTCATTCATTCATTCATTTTCCTTCGCCTTAGTCCCTTTATTCATCAGGGGTCGCCACTGCGGAATGAACCGCCAACTTATCCAGCATATGTTTTACACAGCGGATGCCCTTCCAGCTGCAACCCAGAACTGGGAAACAACCATACACACTCACATTAACACACACTCATTCACTACGACCAATTTAGTTCATCCAATAGCCCTATAGCGCATGTGTTTGGACTGTGGGGGAAACCGGAGCACCCGGAGGAAACCCACGCCAACACGGGGAGAACATGCAAACTCCACACAGAAATGCCAACTGACCCAGCCGGGACTTGAACCGGCGACCTTCTTGCTGTGAGGCCACAGTGCTAATCACTGAGCCACGGTGTCGCCCCTTAAATAAATATATATAAAAATGTATTTTGCCTTTGCCATGATGACAGTCCATGATATTTTACTAGTTATTTTGCAAGACACTAGTATTCAGCTTTAATTATAATAACTAGGCTAATGATGTAAACTGGGCCAGTTAAAAGAATTTTGTCTTGAATGTATATATTTAAAAAATTAGGCTTGAGGTTTATAATAAATATTTGGTAATAATAAATTGTAATCTCACTCCTTTTTCTATTCTGAATTCTTAAATGTAAAGATTTTGCTGTGTAGTTTTTAGAACGTTTGGAAACATCTGGTTTTGTTCAGGACTACTGTACATTATTTCTGGATGAATTTATAAAATCCTATTTTCACCAATGCAGCTTTTATGTAGGCCTGTCATGATCTATTTATTGTTGTAGGATATATTGCACCAAAATATATTGCAATAAACGATATTATTGTCATTTTAAGATCATTTTATGCCACTCATCATTATATAATGCCAGAATGACAATAGTACACTCCTCCAAAGAACACATCATATTTCATTCTTCAGAATATTTGATTTAATTATAGTCATTTGAACAGTTTAATAATGAGGCGTTGGAGTCAGAATGTGAAAACGCATATCCTAAATAAATAAATAATAATAAATGTTAACACAAAAGTGCAGGTAAAGAGTAACAGAGGCTGCGATATCTGCTGCCAGATCTATTTTCACCTGTCAGACACCCACATGAAAATATACTATAGTAATTTATAGTAAATACTACAATGTTTTTAACCATACTGACACTGACACCTCCAATAAAGATCGAGATGTTGCACATTCAGCTAAAATGTGGCTAGAATTGGTTTTTATGTATGGGCGATATATATTGCATCACCAAAAACGATTGAGCTCATGTTCATGTGTCGTGCGATCAGTCCATATATTGGTTATTGTGACAGGCCTACTTATGTTTGTTTGTTTGTTTGTTTGACCCAATGCCACTTAATTTTCTGCTCATGCATTGCAATAAAATAAATGTGTTCATAATGTGTAGTTGTGGCAAATGGAGTGTTGTTGGACAGTGATGTTTGTTGTCTAATTTATTATATAATTTATTTGTAATATGCAACGGTGGCAACGGGTTTCCTCTCACAGGGATCAATAAAGGCTTCTAATCTAATCCAAACAGGCTTTGCTATACAGTATTTACTGCTTCAGCTGAGAATATAAGAAGAATATATACTATATCAACCAACACCACATCTGACCAGCAGGTGTCAGCAATTCAGAACAAGCTGCAAATAATTCCCAGCACGCTCTTCTGTCTTTTAGAAACCTCAAACGCTCTCCATGCAGAAAAGTGCGTGGTTCTTTTATTGGTGTAATTCGGTATTAACCAAAAGCCAATCATCTAAGGTGCGAGACAGGGGTGCAACAATGCAGACTTCTCAGGGTTTGGTTTTAGGGTCATGGTTCAGTATATGATATTTTCAGTAAAAAGCACTCATTACAAAATGAATACAATAAAGGTTTTTTTAGGAATCAAACATTAGTTACAATAATAATAATACAATACAAAATCAATACAATATAGTAAAAATAATACTAAAATAAACAGTGCTTTTCAGGAATCAAACACTAGTTTTCAGGCACATAAACTGAATGATATAATTAATTATAAATAACACTGCATACTGTATCTAATCTTCACTGTATAAATGAAATAAGAGATTAAACATTACTGAGCTACAGCTATTGAGTGGAGCAGAGAGAGAGTGATTAGATTATCTTTTGAGACAGGGGTGTATAATCATGAAGAGGAGGGTGTTTTTCTCTTACCCTCGTCCCAAACAGCCCAATCTTTTGGCCACATCACGCTGTAAGAGTCCTTCCAGGAGGGACTTGAGCTCGGGAGTGAAGGAATCAGGCAACTCCACGTTCTGAAGAAAGGAAACAACAGGAAGAAACTCGATGAGGTCACAGTTTCACTGATGTCACATGACGGATGCTGTTTGATTACGTTTCATATAGGCTTTTGATGATATCAAATTTTACTGCTGCGATTATTTGCTGAAGCTTTGATCACGGTATTATCACAATATTACCCTAAGCTGAAACAAAAGTTACTTTAAGATGTCAACCGAAGCGTTTTTGTGCTGTTGTGAGCATTTTTGCAGCACAGAGTTGTTTTCAACTGGTTGCTATGATACAGAGAATCCCCACTGCACTGTTACAAGCTAACGCGGCAACAACACTTCCCGTTCACTTTGAACTGAATTGTGGATCCTTCAGCCACACTTGAGCAGCATTGCTCGCTGCAGAAGATGGGAGTTTCTCAACTTTTCAAGCGCCAATGAAAGTGTCAGCCAATCAGATCGCTTCATGCAAATACCTCAGCTCAGACAGTAGCCGATTGTGGACTAATTTCATTAGCTGACGCTGCTTTGACGACAGTGTCAGCCCCAACTTCAGACATGCCCTCCGTCAAGCGTTGACGCTGAAGCCCCGTGTGAATCCTGCGTAAAGGTCTTTAGCAGATTATTTGTTGACAGTTGTGTGGTATAGTCCCGTCCCTCCTCCACTGTGATTGGACAGCTAGCTTAACTACGTTTTTTAACTTGCAACGCCTAGAGCATTTAGCGATTACCATAAAACGCTACGCTGCAGGCGCACAAAAAATGCGGCGCTACCATTGACAACAACAGCAAAGCAAATGCACAGCTTGAGAAAAAAACCCCGCTTCGGTGGACACGCAGTCTAACAGGTATAGTAACAAAAAATACTTAGTATATTGCTTTATTGTTCAGAGTAAACAAAAGTTTCAACCGAATTAAGGATGATAAAGTACAATAGCAAATATTTCATGATTAGGTCTCATTAGTAAATGTTAGTAATGAATTAAAATCTCATCTGTAACGCCATGCTTTCTGACTATTTGGCGCCATCTAGTGTCTGAATAATGCACAGGTTAGTGTATACTCCATCAGCTGTTTGTGTCTGTCAGCTTTGTGTTTTTGACTGTTTTTCTCCATCTTGTGTCTGAATAATGCACAGGTTAGTGTATACTCCATCAGCTGTTTTCATCTGTCAGCTTTGTGTTTTTGACTGTTTGTCTCCATCTAGTGTCTGAATAATGCGCAGGTTAGTGTATACTCCATCAGCTGTTTTAGTTTCTTTCAGCTTTGCATTTAATTAAAAATATAATAAACTATTATAGCTCAAAACAATGTTTTGTGTCTAATTTTTAGGTTTGTGGCAAGTAGTCATGTAATAAGCGAGATAAAGTACATCCAGAAAGTTGTTTTCTCAGAATAAACCCTTTAGCCTTATACAAAAGTGCTACGCTTCACATCCGGCTGCTGAAAAACCTGTTTGGCTTTATTCTGAGATAACCTCCTGGATCTACTTTATCACTAACTTAATTAACATTTAATAACTAACATTTCATAAAATTACTTTTGATTTTAATGCATTATAAGTCAATAATAGAAATAAACATCCCCTAAAATTAATAAAAGTTTTTGTGTTTTGAGTTTAGTTAAATTAACTATTACACAGTGTTAATGTACAATAGCCCTATAAAGAGTCAAATAATGTTTGATCAATATTTGAACTTGTATTAGGCCAGATTAAAGAGATAGTTCAACTAAAAATAAAACAATTCTCAGCATTATTCACCCTCAAGTGTTTCCAAACCTTTTTGAGTTTCTTTCTTGTTGAACACAAGACATTTTAAAGAATACTATGGAAGTCAATGGTTATAGGCTTTCAACATTCTTCAAAATATCTTCATTTGTGTTAAGCAGAAGAAAAAAAAACTTATAAAGGTTTGAAACAAGTAAAGGGTGGGTAAATGATGACAATTGAACTGTCCCTTTAACACGTGAAAATGTTAATGTTTGAAATATTAAGCTAATTATCCAATTAAGTCTTTGGTGCTGTTACGAACACCACCGCAAATACACTGTGAACATTCTTCAAAATCACTCTAAAAGTTGAATTAATAAATAATTATTCATAGTATTTTGATGTGTCCATGATATCAATATTGTGCATGTTTATTATCTCCATATATTGAATCACCGAATATCAGTGTACGTCTAGTTTTATTAGCTTTCCTCATCTTTGACACTGAACGGTCATTACTAAAATGCAAATATGCAGTTAAAGGCAAACTTAGCTGTCGACAGTGCCGGTATTCAAATATCCTCACAATCATTCAAATGAATGCGTGCGCAACCCAAACACAACTGGCTTATATAACAAAGTGCAGAGTCTACTGCGCATTCAAATCAAGGTCACAGTAAATGCAGACCAAGAAACTTTTAGGCTGTCAGTGAACCAGACAACAAGGCATCGCTTTTTAGATAAGTCAGTCAGTGCTTTTAGCATGCTGAAGCTGAAGATGAAATTATTCCCCCTAGTGTGAAATTTTTATTCTTTCACAAATATTTCTCAAAGTGATGTTTAACGGAGCAAAGACATTTTCACAGTATTTCCTATCATATTTCTTTCTTCTGGGGAAAGTCTTAATTATTTTTATTCTTATTATTTTGTTTGGCTGGAATAAAAGCAGTTTAAAAAAATTATTTAAAGGTCAATATTATTAAATATATATGTATTTTGGTATATAAAAACAAAAGCATAAATGACTTGCCTAACTAACCCAATTAAGCCTTTAAATGTCACTTTAAGCTGAATACTTGAATCTTGCTAAATAACTAGTAAAATATTATGTGCTGTCATTATGGGAAAGACAAAAGAAAAGAGTCAACCGAAATCAGTTACTAAATATTATGTTATATATATGTTAAAGTAATAAAATTCTTATAATATTATTACTACAAATATTATGTTTATAAATGTATTCAGCACTTAAGAAATATTTTTAAAATAACGAAACTTTCATAGGAGGGCTAATAATTTTGATTTCAACACTGTATGTAGATTTTCATTATAAGGATGTAATAAATTAATAAAGTGGCTTTTAAATATAAAGATTTTTCACATAATTGCTGTTTATGAAAAATTCCAGTGAAAAATATATATGTAAAGCAGCATAATTGATAAATAAATGTTTCCTGATCATCAAATTATCATAATAAACTGATATACATGATCATGTATTAAACTGTGACACTGAAGCCTGGAGTAATGATGCTGTAAATTCAGCTTCACATCACAGAAATTAATTACATATTAAAACAGAGTTTATTCATTCATTCATTCATGTTCCTTCAGCTTAGTCCCTTATTTATCAAGGGTCGCCACAGCGGAATGAACCGCCAACTATTCCAGCATATGTTTTACACAGCGCATGACCTTCCAGCTGCAACCCAGTACTGGGAAACACCCATATACACTCAAATACACACTCACATTCACACACTCATAAACAAAGGCCAATTTAGTTCATCAATTCCCCTATAGCGCATGTGTTTTGACTGTGGGGGAAACCGGAGCACCCGGAGGAAACCCACGCCAACACAGCTTGAGGCTGAGCAAACGATGAGCTAATTTTCATTTTTTAGTGAGCTCTTCCTTTAAGACCACTGACACCTGAACAGACGGCCCACTTTCATCAGCATATTAAAGCGGAGCCCCAAATGGTCCCAAATCAGCAGTAAAAAGCAGTGAGTTTGCTCCTCGCGCCTGGCAGCTCTGTGAGGACTAAATTACTGATGTGGTGAGAGGAGGACAGTAAATGCAAAGCGTGGATACAAATTCCTCTCCGTTCGCATTCCCTTGTTAAACACAGTGGGTGTAAAGCACAGGAGCTGCAGTCATCAGATGTTCCCTCTTCACTTCCATGGAAAGTTGTGGCCGCTTCACCCGTTTCACCGTCAGTCTGTTTAAAGAAGCTCTCCTGAAGATGCTTTCTGCTTTAAACTGATCTCCAATCAGATATTTAATGCATTTAGAAGACTTTAAATGCATAGCCAGGGCCTGAAACGAACTATATGGCTGATCCGAGAATTGTGGGTCCATTTTGTTTGTTTTTAATGAAACAGTTTTGAATAATAACACAAATTATATCAAGTTCTCTAAAAATGGTGTTTGTTTGTGTATTAAGAGACATTTTTTATTGTAAACATGAACTTAAAAACTCCCACTATACTTATTTCCGACCGTGTCCACCTCCTGAATCAAACTAAATCAGCTTCAATTAGCATCAAATTAAGTCTAATTTTAATCTTATTTTGTGTGTTCACTTTAATAACTTAATCAGTGATGGGAATAACAGCGCTATAAATAAACGGCGTTACTAACAGCGATACTTTTTTCAGTAACAAGTAATAGGGGTGTCAAAATTAATTGTTTCTTCGGTGCACCGCGATGCAGACACAGACAATTCGATATCAGTTCAGTAATAGATCATAACCGGTTATTACGTACTGACGTCATTTATCTCATATGCGCTATGTGGCGGTAGAATACTATGGCGAAGGAGGTGAAGGCGAGTAAATAAAATGCTCTAACTATTTAAAAAGCAGATAATTGTGCACAATTCACTGCTTGTGAGATTGCTGGACAGTCTTTCACTGAAACTGAAGAAGGTACAGCACACGAGCCGCTATTTCACTACTAGGGAGAAAATTAAACTCCATCTCTGTCTCTCTCTCACTTCAGACATTTGACCGGCTGGCGTGTCAAACTTTTCCTCTTTTAAAGCAATACTTGTGGATCAAGACACGAGCGTGTCTGTAGTGCAAGTTTTCTCCACCGCATCTATTATGGATTACCTGTAATCAGATGCATTATGCACATCTGTAACCACAGCTGTTCTTCCCGTGTCACTCATCGGTGAACAGCGTTGACAGTTTTAGAGCCAATCGCAGCCCTTTCTGTTGAGCGTGTGAACACAATGACCAATTATAGTGTAAGAACTCACTCGACACCGCTCAAAAAGCAAGCGGGATAATATTTACATTCGTTTATTTGGTATAAACGCTCATTTTGTTTTCCTCACGTGTATTTGAGTTTTGTTTGAAACATTCAAAAAGAGTGTTTTCCTTGAGCAGGTAAAATCAAAGGTACATATATATCTTACTGCTTGTATAAAAGGACAAAATTTTATTACAAATAATATATAAATATAAACATATTTATAGATTTTAATAAAAAAAAAATTCTTGTGTTGTGAAGAAAAAAATCTAATTGTGTATGGAAAGCATTGTCACACACCGAAATATCGAATTGAACCGAATCGATGGCATGATAATCGTAACCAAACTGAACCGTGAGATCAGTGTAGGTTCACACCTCTAACGAGTAATCAAATTAATTACGGTTTCCCCCCGTTACAACGCCGTTACCGTTACTGACAATAAAATGCGTGTTACTATAATTGAGAACACTGACGGTTTTCATGTGAGCAGCGTCTCTCTTAGCCATAGGACCTACCTTTCTACGGTGTGTGTGTGTGTGTGTGTGTGTGCGTGTGTGTGTTCGGGGCTGGTGCGGTACACATAACCAGTGATAATGATTGGTGTGTCTGTGAACGTGGTGTAACTGAGAACGTGATGATTGGCTTAGATAGAGTACATTTCCATTGTTTGCCAATCAGAGGCAGAGTAGAGCGGGTGTTCACACAAGCACACACACAGTCAGTCACACACACCAACGACCAGGAGTCACAGCGATGGCAAATCCAACAAGTTCAAAGGTAGCGTTTGCAAACTGGAAATAGCACTACTTTTCCATGGTTGAGGTGAAAGGCAAGAACGTTTCTGTATTGTGGCCTATTGACGGCCTCACGCCATCACACGCCGCCACAACATTAGTGGCTACGCAGGTGATAACGTGAGCTCTGCTACCAAAGGAGGAGACAAAGCCACAACGTCAAAGCAAATAAAACTTCATTTTCCTACAGCGCAAACACTTATTACTCATAAGACATAATTAAACCAAATAATATCTAGATATATAGTTGAGGACATGCTGCCGTTGTCTCTCACATTGTCCCACAACAACAATAAAATAGTGTTATTTTAATGTTTTTAACTGGTAATTAAATTAAATTACTGGTAATTAAATTAAATTAATACACATATTTATACACATTTAATTATATCTAAATATAATTAAATATTTTAATTATTTTAACTGGTAATTAGTGTACAATGGTTTATAGTCATTTGACAAATTAAATGTTTTTAAAGTAACGCAATAGTTACTTTCCCTGGTAATTAGTTACTCTTATAATTATGTAACTCAGTTACTATTTGTGAGAAGTAACTAGAACTAATTACTCTTTTAAAGGAACGTGCCCAACACTGAACTTAATTAAACATTTGCATCAAACATCTACTTTGTTTTATTTGTAATTTTAGTAATAAAAATAGAGAAACTCTAGAAGGCATTGAGGTGTCATTATTCTTCTCTCATTCATTTATGCTAAATGTTTAGGATTCACCAAGTGAAGTTTATTTATAAACTAATTTCGAGAGGATCATGTGCTTATGATTGATCACGGCTGGTTCTGCATTAACTAACGCATGATTCACCAATCAGATGATTCCTAAGTCACCATAAATAACCAGAGTTTCTTACTTCAGTTATCTTCACCTTGAAGAATCCCCCCCTTCTACCCCTACTCCTCCACCTTTCCCTTTATAGGGCGGCACGGCGGCCCAGTGGTTAGCACTGTTGCCTCACAGCAAGAATGTCACTGGTTCAAGTCCTTAACAGGTTAGGTGGCGTTTACATGTTCTCCCCGTGCTCGCGCGGGTTTTCCCCCGGGTTCTCCGGTTTCCTTCCACAGTCCAAAAACATGCGTCATAAGTGAATTGATCAATCTAAATAAGCACTATAGTTGAGCTCTTAACCAGCAGTATATCTCCATATAGCAATTTATAATCTGTCATCAGCTCTAAATAAGGTGGGGGAGTTCTAGAGACCTACCTGAGCTCAAACTCTCCTCTCGCCCTGCAACGGGAGGGAGCCCCGGGCTCGAGGATCTTATGAGCTCAGGGCTCTCTCCCAGGACAGCATGCCAAACTCGCTTTATAATCAATCATCAGCTCAGTGTGAACTCTTGAATAGCAGATTCATTACGTCAACTCTCTTACTGTGATATTTCAGCAAATTTCTCATTCACTCTTTGAAACAATACAATTTTGATGATTTTGCACTGCTTAATTCCCAAATATTTTATGCAACAATCCAGATTATTTGCACATAAATCTAATTTGCATCTTTGAATAGAAATAAACCTACTGTTCCATTGATAATTTTACATGCTAATTTGCACATAACAGCTGCTGTTGTATATAGTAA